>NW_019295275.1:0-18605 GCF_000500325.1 Leptinotarsa decemlineata
GTGGAATAATTATAAACTTTTCTTTCTATGACTTTATCAACCCAATAATAATGATTTTATCAAAGCGCATGTTAAGACCACTCGCCCTCGTGAAAACAAATGTCATAAATCGACTCATACTGATTTCTTCCCGCAAATAGTGTGTTACGTATTTAGTTTGGTGGTATCAGCGAAGAGTGAGCACAAAAAAGTCCCGATCAAATCTGTGGTCATCAATGGGGCAATTTCTTTAACGAGTGCGTTTGTGTTTTCGCTTGGCTTTTCTCTCGTTCTTGGGTCCTTCGGGCTCTTGGTCAGTCTAATGTAAGCTTTTACAGCTTATTCATCGAAACTGCCCTCGCCACTATAAAACATGGCAACAAATTAACTGCTTTACCGAATTACTCTGTCGAACTTTTTGCACCCGTAGACAACATTAAATATAAAGCTGATAGTCTAGTTCATAAGTGCCATTTTTCAAAATACGGCTCTTAATTTCACCCAGAATAATTTACGATTCACGACAAATTACTCAAACAAATAGTTTAAATGGGTATCATTTGAAAACTATTGTAGATATTAAAAATTATACGAGGTTAATAACATCCGAATAGATCACCCCGTAGTAGTACTTCTATGACTTATATGTGCAAGTTGAAAGAATGAATCGCCGTCCCTGTCACCCCACGAAGACACTCAGATACGCTTCAATATTGCGATTTTAAATCGCCTTTTGGGGCTGGGGGACACAAAACACCGGTGTGCTTTTTGTCTGGGCGGGTGTCTCTATTCGGATGTGGTTACAATTTGGATTAAAATTTCTTCAGGTGAGTCGTGTAATCCTTCATTATACCTCGGTTCGTCCCATCTGAATAAATCACCCTATAGATGTTTAAACAGTCTTGGAAGGCATAGTAATAATCAAGCGAGAAATGAAATAAGTAACAAATTTTTTTATGTTGAACGGTTTCACTGAAAATAAGATAATAATGATGTAGATAATGTACTAAAAACTAAAAAATATTTGAAAGGTCCTCGGCAGCAGTCATCACACCACTCTTCTCAGCAATCTACGGTATTAATCAGATGACAAAATAATAAAATCGTTGGGTGTAGCGAAACCTGAGTAAATATGTGAATACTACGCCCAACGATTTTATTATTTTTTCATCTGATCGATACCGTAGATTGCTTAGGAGAATGGTGTGATGACTGCTACCTAGAACCTTTCGAATTATTTTTTTAGTTTTCCGTACATTATCTACATCATTATTATCTTTTTTTGTCAATGAAACCATTGAACATAGATATTTTTTAAACTTATTTCAACATTTTAGTTTCTAATTTTGTTACTCAATTCTTCTCATTCTGTTCAGTTCATTTAGTGCCTCAGTATTACAAGGTAAATGTTATCCACCATTTTGTAGCTGCGGCTATCTTGAATTTGTATCTTTTTCAATGTGTACTACTATTCTACTAGTGGAGCCCTGTCATTTGATACCTATATTAGAGTAGTTGTGAAACAATATGTTATCCGCCATTATGTAGCTGCAGTCATCTTGTATTCACAATGATACAGAATTTATTAAAATGTATTGTCATCAAAACTAAACGTGTGTTCCAAATATCAAATCAATCTGTCAACAGGAAGGGACACATAATTTCAAAGAATTCCGAACCCATCCTTTACTTCCTACGCAATGCACAATGATTAGTCGCGATCCTTTGTTTGCAGACATGTTATGCGTTCACATTCTCGAACAATCAGTCCACCCTTTCGTAACTGTGTTGTGAGTGTCATATACCAAGTTTCGTCCAAATAAAAAATTTGCCGTTGTTCTTGTCTATATTTAGTTATTCGTTCTAAGTATTTGTTACGCAATTCCACTATTCTTCTGCTTTAGATAACTGCTTGACGTTTGTTTATTAATGAATCGAAGAGGTTTTGTATTAAAGTGTATAATATTTTAAAATTCTTGCAAAGCGTTTTCGACTTTCGTCATCATCAGTGCTTACTTGTCAGGCAACAGGAAGTATCAAGATAAGTGAATTGTACATTGTAATATTTGAATTCGTTTGTTTATTATTTTAAATCTAAATCCTAGTTTCTTTATCCAATTCTGAAGGGTTTTGTCATAGCAGCTCACATTATGGCCGAAAGTATTCAATTTCTTCCTTATGATTTTGTAACAGTCATTGCTTTTGTAACAGTCGTATATTGTTTTTTTCAATGATTTTATTAGATGAACATCTAAAGGTTTTGGTAATCCTCTATCACATCGAGTCTTGCGTTCATAAGGTTTGTTTTTGACTATTTTACGTACGGTTGAGATAGGAATTTCGGTCAAATCTGATGTTACTTGTAATAGTTTGTTTCCTTCGAAACCAAACTTATATACATTGAAACATACTCTCTGTGTTTCAATATTCAAATGCATCCGAATCTTATTCACTGGTATCTCTTTTTCGCTTTGTTCACCATCGCTATTGGAATCACTACACTGGAAAAAGTCTGCGTTGTTATCACACTCGTTATTACTATTAGTACTTGTCCAAGGATGCCACGGATAACAAAAATTTTAAGTAATTATAACTGCACCAATATCGAATTTCAACACTCAAATCGCGATCTGAACAATGACAACACGACTCTAATAACCATCCTCGCATTATATCCGTCACCGTAACATGACTTCAAATTTAATTTTATGACTCTTCGGCCAATCATAAAACTCGGTTAATAAAAATTATCCAATACGAACCGCCAAGTCTACAGTCCGCGTTGACTAGTTCGCCGCCGGTTCATTTCAATGTATTGGTTTTTTGGCCTTTGAGAGTGCCACCAACTTTAAATGTGCACATTATCGTTTACTTCGACTATACCTACTTGGTACGCCGCAGAACTGGTATTATACGGGCATACCGCGCGCTGTGACCTTTGACTTCACTGATATCAATGCCATCAAGCTTCAGGCTCTTCTTTAGCCAACGGCTCAATATTTCGGTTGTAGTTGGGTGGTGAAGTTTTTTATAAGTTACAATTAAAAAATCTTCCTTGTCTCTAATTGATTCAGTGTGGTGTATGTAATGAACGAGTGTGGAACGAGAGTAAATGGCAGAAATGATATGCATTCACGTCAAACCAACTTACTGTGAACGCGTCATTTGTATCTAATGTTCATGGGATCTGGGTGCCATTCATGAAATTTTTGACAGTTTTGTTGGAATAATTAGCAAACAGATATATTTCAAGTTGTCCCGTAAACTTTATTCCATTTAAAATTCTTAGATCCGTGTTAGGAATCACACGTTAAAAGGTAAGACCTCGTTAGTCCTTAGCTCGCACAAGTTTCTCAACTTCTGAGAGTTGTCGTTCGTATGGAAGCGGCAGCTGATTAACGAAAAAACAGATTTTAAACAGACATATTTTAAACAGAACATTGGTCTGCTCTTTGTCTTTCGACTTTATGTTCGAGGCAAATATTGCTATAACTCTGGCTATTTTGTTGAGTTTTTGGCATTTTATGCCTCCTATCCGATTAATGTAACCGATGGCAGTTTTGTTGTGAATTCGTAACGAAATGTGGCGATGACCAGGAAAAATATACGCTTAACAGTAGGATTTCTGACTGGCCACTGTCAACTAAGGAAACACTTCCATATTATTGGGCTAGTTGGCACACCTCTATGATGCATGTGCGAACAGGAAGATGAATCTGTCAGGGATGTCCTATGCGAGTGCCCGGAGTTATTGTCAAATAGAGAATGTGTGTTCGACGAGTATTGGCCTACACCTGCCGATATAAAAGAGATGTCTTCCAGTGGCCTGTCCACTTGTTTAAAAAAATCTGTTTGAAATCTGTTTTTCCGTTAACCAGCTGTCGCGCCCCTACGAACGACAACCCTCAATAGTTGAAACTTGTGCGAGCTAAGGATTAACTAGGTCTTACCTTTTAACGTGTGATTCCCATCACGGGTTGGACGATAACAAGTGAAAATCGATCGTTCAGACTAGGGCTTGAACCACCGACCAACACGGCAGTCAATTCGAGTGAGTGAATAAATCACCCACGTTGAACCGCCTGGCTACCTTCCTGGAGAGGACAGGATGGACGATGACCTAGGAGGACAACTCCTCGGGAGGATGTACAATGGGTCACATGTGGACTAAGTGCTGTAGGCTTACACGCACCCTCCCTACTCTACAGAAACAGATCTCGTGAGGAACTCATTTTCGAGAAAACAGTCAAATATTTCACTGGAGTTTCAGATCATTCGCTGATTACCTGTAAACTTAAAGTAGAAAGTAGGCAGCATACCCAAAAATTATATTCATACAGGAATTTCAAATATTTTAATGAAAGTGATTTTCAGAGAGATTTGTATAATATCATCCCCTTCTCCAAAATTTTTTATCAAGAAGATATTGATTCAAAAACGTCTTTCTTAGTCAATAACCTAACAAACTTATTCGACAGGCATGCACCTTTCATAAAATCAATTATGAGCGCACCGTAGATACTGTAAAGAAAATGATATCGATTAAATTCATTGAGATCCTCAACATATGCCTGATATAAAACATGTAACAAATTAAAGTACAGCACATGCAGCATATATGTTACCATGTCAATTGGATTATTTTCATTGTAATCTTCAACATTGTTACCAATTATGTAGCCTAACATCACTTTGTCAACTGTCAATGATGATTGAAAGAATGTTAACCACATTCAAGATGAACTTCCCCTAAATCTGTCTCACAATTGAGTCTAGATCTTATTCGAGAGGACGGAAGCTCCTCCAGTCGAATAAAATAAAAGCGATTCTAGGTGGAAACGGTATAAATGAGAATTGCTAACTGTAGTAGTCTTCTCTCACCTAAGCCCCCTGATTTGAATAAAATCCAAGTATCGTTTGGCGGGTGGTGGGTAGAGCAGTTTATCAGGCACATCCGTTCAATCAGGGACGCCGCGATCGCAGGCTGCGAGTGCCGACTGTCATTCCCCAAGCCACAATTTCGCGAGACGGACAGAGAGGGCGCACTTCGGCAAGCGGGAGATTCTATCGAATTCCGTCCATCTGCCTGCATTTCCTTCCATTTCAATGAGTTCCAATGCCTCTAAACGCCCGCCAATGGGGACCAAACGGCGAAAATCATTGCAGGATAATGACATTAAACTCATTAAATCAGAATAAGGAGCTACGATGCCTTTTACCGGCTTTATAAGCATCACTGGGTATCTGAGTAGTTTCGTCAAAAATCCGAACGGATGGGGAATAAAATAACCGCCAAACGGTGAGGTACTAATTCTTAAATTATACTATACGTTTTTTTCGTAGGGGATGAATCTTGATGGATAATCTCTTGACGAGAGCAGCCATTTTTGAACGGAATATCTCATCACACACAACAGTGGATTTCATATTCTATAAAATTATTTTGTTGCATTCATATTTCAAATGTAGGTACAGCAGAAAGCTCAGAGTCAGATGGGCACTGTATTTGTGTTAATAAGACATTCGCACTCTTCCTACTAGATTTTTTTTTATGGTGCTAAAAATGAAAACTTCTCAAGTAAAATAATTTTAACAACCAAATTGAAAAATGACCTGGATAATTCGTAACAGTTGAACTAGTTAAGAGAAAAAACGTATGAAAATGGAATCGAAACACACTATAAAAAAATTTAAAAACAAGTGAATGAATATATTAAATAAAAAAACGAATTCCACAAATAAGAAATAAAAAATTCCAGGAATACAAGCAAAGCAACCTGGAATGTCTCAAATAATTTCACCGGGAAATCTAAAAAGCAGAGAGAACTTGAGATTTCTCATGAAGGTCAGTTAACCAAGGACTCGAAGATTATTAATGACTCATTTGGCAACTACTCATCTACCGTTATCAAAAATAAAATATCTGAACATTTCGGAAACAATATATCCAAATCGTGCACAACCTCCAACAGAGTAATCAGTTTTTTTGGATTCATACCGGCCACTGAAGAGGAAGTTGAGAAAGTAATTGCTAACTTATCCACTGGATCAGATGAAATCCCAGTTGATATAATGAAAAAATGCGCTGGTATTATATCTGAATACTTTGCCGACCTTATAAATATATCAAAGAATTCAGGAAATACAAAGTATAAGTTAGTTATCATTTGCCATTTTTATCTGTTAAAGAACTGTTGAAATATATTTTTCATTAAGTAGTTGTCACCTCCTCACGAACGCCAATCCCAAGGGTAGGAACTTGTGCGAGCTAAGGATTGACGAGGTCTTACCTTTCAACCTACGATTTCTACCACGTTAATAATTTCATGTTTTGTTTTTTCCATTACTTGGTCCTCTCATTAAATTTCATTTCATTTCTGAATATGGTTACTTCTGAATGCAGTATCACATGTTATGTCTATAACTTGCCTTAGACTCGTATCTACGAACACAGGTTTATTACCTACGTTTAAGATGTCTAAATTGTCATGATAAATTATAGTCAATGCTCACCTTCTTCATTGATGTCAGTGTTCCTGTAGTTCAGGTGGTATTTATTGGCATCATATTCAATTATAAGCAGTGATCTGTCTGCTGATCCAATTACTATTTTCACCCCCTTCCTTACCAGCCATTTAACCGTCACGCCTTTATGTTTCTGTCACAAAAATCACTAACGGCAAATAATTAATTCTTTTAGGATGATTATACGGTGTTTGTTGAGTTTTTTGAGCATTTTTTATAAATCAGCTCCACCAGAATCTCCCCCAATTCCATGATATTTTCCATCTATACAATATCAAATTTTTCCGTTACCTTCATGAGAACCATCGAAATCCCCTTACTGTGTTGTACGTTGGTGTTTACTGCTTTCATTGCGAGTCAGAGGAGTCATTCAAAGAGTAATCTTCCTTCTGTCTGTATTGGTGGTCCATTGAGTTACCACGAGTATGGAGCCCCCCTAGATGGATGCAAAGCTGAAGAATATATGAGATCTCTCGATATCCCAGATGTTCCATTGGTGATACCTTATAAAGCCCAGATACCATTCATTGTTTGGCATGAATCGCATAACACCACAGGACCTTACAACAATAAATGAATATGACGAACTCCTACCTGAGCAGTCAAGATCCACATTTTCTGGCTGTTAAAAATCAAAGGGCATAGAAATGAAATTATTAGGTATATTTATGTCTGATACTCCAATTTATAATTGATATAATATGGTGGAAATGAAAGAAGTAAATTCATGATTTAGTCGGTAAGTATTCAGTTAGTAATTCGGTAACTAGAAAAATTCTGAAACCCTTCGATTTTTAATTTTAACTGCGCATTTTGACAGATTTTCCTTTCATTTCTTATATCATCCGCGCATAAGCGTGATGGTGTCATTCATCATTGTGGTCATTATAATGCATCATTTGAAGAGTATTTGAATCATCTCAGTACTTTCAAATGATTGACTTTTGTGAAGTGTGAAATATTTTATATTTTTATTACTATATTGATAAATTTAATTATAATTTTTGGCTCTCTTCAAATAGTGGCAGGAAAATTTGGTAGACTGTAATGAAAATGAACTGTTGAATTCTTGCACGTTTCTTGCTAGACTTTCTATGTGAGAAATCCGATGCTTATCAGAAGTGCTACATTCAAATTGAACATTAAAATGACATTAGTTCGGTTACATTGCAGTCAAGTCGTGTTATTATCCTTATTCAGGGTTTTTGCATGATGAAACTTAGTCAGAAACAGAGAATTGAAATTCTTATAATATTTGATTATGAAGATAAACCAAGGTTTGTGTTTTATTGTAAGATAAATATCTTGATCGAAAATCGATTTCGGTATCAATCGTAAGCAAAATTGAGAAAAATTCAGAAAAACAGACCATGCAAGAGACCTTTCCAAAAGACAGTACAAATCAGTAGCAGAAAACAAAGAATCAGATGATCTAGCGTTTGCAGAGGATCCCTATACCAGTTCACGGTAAGTAGTATTAGATAATAACATACACCTTTCAACAGTTCTTGTTACGTTAAAAAAAATGGCATCTCCGTAAAGTTGTTTCAGTCCAGGAGCTTCTGGAAGATGACTATAATTCCAAAATAGTAGGCGCCAAATTCTCAGTAATGACTGTGAAATTTTAGCCTTAATCTGTCTCTTGAAATGGCGTACGGAAATTACACTAAACAGATTAGGAAAAATGATGATAACTTATAAAGAATCACAGCCTTGATAACAATGTTTTCGTTTTAATGCAATAATATTCCTGATAATTCAGTGCCTACTATTATAGAATTGTACCTTTTTTATAGACAAATTCAATTTTGCGAGATTATGAGAAAAATGAATAGCAGAAAGCAATGTTTTTGAGAAAAGTTCCTTTTTTTGGATGAAGCTCCTTTTTTCTAAATGACTATGTAAATCGTCAAACGTGTCGGTTTTGGGATAAGGAGAATTCACATTGGATGCAGGAGTGTTACACTCAATACCCGGAGATATTGATAACTAGGTGGTAATAATACATATAGTTAAATTATAGGACCATACTTTTTGAATGAAACATAAGCGATTCCTCTATGTTTAGGATGACTTTCAAATTTTCCAGTAATAGAACTGAATCGACAGGTTCCAAATAGTAAATATCAGTGGCCGCAGTAAAATGGTGTGCCCCACATTAAGACCACATGATATCGATGAACTTAAGGAACTCAAGATGTCGAAAAATGATTCCAGAAGTTCTTCATGAAGTTCAGGATGACTTTCTTAATTGACTTCCGTTGTCTCACTTCTGTAAGTTATCAATTTGAGCGTATGTTTTGAATTCCGTTGTTATTTCTAAAAAATATCAGTTATAATAAAAATATTCGACACTTAATAGATAAAAGACCGTATAAACCACGTTTCCATTTAAAAACTTTTTGATGACGTCATCACACTTATGAATAACAAAAAAAAATAAAAAATCGAAAGAGCATAGATGTTATACGAATATTTACTTACTCGCTATATCTATGTGCCTGATTCGTACGTTTTAAGTAATGGTAAATGAAGTATAAGAATTCTTACGACTTAAGACTGGCGCGTGAATCTATTTTGCACTTTAATCTTTCATACTCCATACTGTATGAAAACGCTTGAGAAATTCATTTTAAAGCAAAACAAAAACAAAAATGAAGTTTGGGAATCAGTTTCGGAAAAAATGCCCCTTATCGCATGGTTCAAATAGACACCGTAATTGTGACCGAACTTTATTTATAGAGATGCATATCTAGCCACAAACACCAATTTCAGTAATTTGATTAAATTTGTCAAAGATTCAAAACACGGTTTATTGTTGAGTTCACTCAAACACAGTAATGAATATCGTTCAGTATGTGTTAACAATTCCGCCTTGAAAGATAAGTCATCATTCATTCCCAACTCGCACAAGTTTTGATTTTAGAGGGTTTTCACTCATATAGAAACGACAGCTGGTTCGCACGTTGGAAATTAAGACCTCGTTTATCATTTCTTTGTACAAGTCTCGTATATTAAGACTTAACAATCCTAAATTAATAACAGGTATTTGATAGAAAAAACATTTTTTCTGTTCTATACCTATACCAAAGACCGCACAATGTGGAAAATCACTAATAGATGATACTCACTTCCTGATGACGTTAATTTGACCAATGGAACATGCGTCGAAAAAAGTTACGTAGCTCGGGTTTGTGAAGAAAAAATGTTGCTTTGAATTATAAAACAGTGATAACATCCTAGCCAAAATGCTCCTGATTTAGAATCAAGAATATTTTCAACATCACTCGTAGTTCTTTGGCAACAATTCACTCATTCCTTAGAAATATATTTTGAAGTTAGTTCCGTTTCTTTGATACACTATACCTTGTGGATTAACTTACAAATTTATTTTCTGTGTCTGAGGTATGGCAGACAGCCAAAATGCCAATGATAGTTCACCGTTTCTCCAGAATTCGTGCCAGTACGGAAGCAGACAAATTAAGTTTGAATTGTTGAATTTTCATTCACACATTCTGGAGCGCTACTGCAAATCATACTTTCAGTAAAATTACTGTCACAGTGTAGTAATGCTAAAATATCAGAGAAGATGTTTTGGCAAAAAACGTCTCTTTGACTGCAATTCAGAACAACGATATGAATTATGTTTTCATACATAACAAGTATGCTACAAAAAATAATTTTGCACATTATTTCAGCTTTACTCACTTATTTTTAGATTTTTCAGTTCTGAACTCAGAATACGTTTTTCTACTACGTTTTTTCTAAAAGCATGTAAGTTGAATAAATATGTATAGGAAGGTATATTTCATTTATTTTTCATATAACTCAAAGATATCCGAAAATGTTTCACAAAAACAACACAAAATTAGTGAAACTGAATCTGACACTGCTTTTTTCATCTTCACGACATTTTACATCCTTTTACTTGCTGGCCAAGATTCTCTGGAGGGTAGTCAAGGTGAGCGTGGAGAAATTGTGCTTTCAGGCGTATTGTTACAGCCTAAATCCTTGAAACTCCACAAAATTTTTCTACAACGAATTGGTAGTAAAGATTTCATCTATGAGAAACCTGATTATAAATTCATGTTTTTTTTGGTTCCATTTTTGACTCAAATTTGCCATCCCCCATACGTTTCCAGATGTAAGGTCCAGCAAAAACTGATCATTGTCACTTTTCCTTTCAAAAATCATTATATTTTCATGGCAACAAAATGATAAAAAAAATATAATCGGTCGGTAGCCAAGCGGTTCGTCGTGGGTGCTTTGTACATTCACTCGAATTGACTGCCGTGTTGGTCGGTGGTTCAAGCCCTAGTCTGAACGATCGATCTTCACTTGCTACCGTCCAATCCGTGTTAGGAATCACACGTTAAAAGGTAAGACCTCGTTAATCCTTAGCTCGCACAAGTTTCGACTTTTGAGGGTTATCGTTCGTAGGGGTGCGACAGCTGGTTAACGGATAAACAGATTTTAAACAGATTTTTAAACAGATATATAGAAAGGAGACCGGGTCTGGTTTTTACAGATTTGACAATAAGGACAATAAAACAAAAACTATTTCAGGAAAATATATTCTCAATAAATCAAACGAACCTTCAGCTTCTCTTTCACTTATCGAAATAGTGGAATACAAATCAGACAATATCTACTTTGGTAAAAAAACAAAATATATGCTCTTGACAAATGTAACAACCGATCCCGGTTTGAGGATGATTGTTACGCATCCGGGTTGAGTTGTTACAGTTCTATTCTTCAATCGCAAGTGTCATCTTTGCTATCACAACTAGGTCAGAGGAAAAATAGACTGCCATCAAAACACTACAAATGAGCCCACATACTATATCAACCGTATCTATTTCCCATGTGGTTTTGAATATGGGTAGGTATCACAACCAAATAAGCAGAATATTTCCTTTTCATCACATGAAGAGCTCAATTTTTTATGTCATTGGTCGAGTTATTTTTTTTACACCCGAACGCTTTGCTTTTGGTTTCGATTCTTCTTTTTTTTTTCATTACATTTTTTTCTGCCTTTTTGATCTTTGAGTCTCTGTCCTGCCTTTTGGTCTTATATCTGATGAACTAAAACACGACTGCACTAATGGGTTAGCTTTGGAATTATCAGATTTAAGATTGCTATATGCTGCTCTAGATGAAGAGAGCTCAGGACTAGGTGTATGACAAACTGCAACAGAAAAATTTATTGAACTAGATCTTAACTCACTCAATTCCGCTTCGTTTTGAAAATTTCTGGGGGCAATGAATTATTTTTTGTATTTGCACTAGCGGAATTTGTAATCTATAATGTAATCTATAGGTAATGTGATACATTATGGAAAAAAATGTTATTTTTCATTCAACTCCATTCGTTCGAACCATTTGTGAAAGCGGTTTTTCCATACCTCTTGAGACACCTCCAAAACTTGATTCTTGGACGCTTCAACTGCTTTTTCGGCGCTCTTAAATTAGCGTTGTCACTTTCCGAAATATAAATAGTCCTTCATCATAATATTGTTTTGATTGTAATACAAAGCTGGTACAGTACACGCCACGGCTGAAAGCGAGCGATCGCCCAGGTATAGACACTCCGAACTAAATTTCTATTGGCATGCTATTGGTTTACGATAACCACTTGCCGGCCAGTGTCGTACCTATAATTATTTTCAACTAGGGTAGCAAATGGATCATGACTTCCTTCTTTGTAATTTCTTTTCATATTTTATTTGGTATTATAGGTAGTAGTACAGTTCATTAAAATGATATATAATAATAATACACTCATCCAAAAATAAAATTTATTCAGTCACTATCTGGATACAAATTTTCTTCATCTTCACTGCTACTATCGTCATTTAAATTTATAATCACTGGATTTACCTCTGAACGTCTGTGAATGCTTCATTTTCCCAATATTTCCGCTCTATATCTGCTACAAATCGGCAACGCTTTTGTCATTCCTTGGAAGTGATTTGATCAAACTCGTGCTCCACCAGTTTCCTAACATCTTCCAAGTTTTAAGTTACCTACAGTCTTTTGAGACATTTTTTTGACAGTAGCCCAAATCAGTTGAATGGGATTCAAATCCGGATGGTAGGGTGGAAGTGGCAAAATGTTATGTTCGTGTTCAAGCAGAACTTTATCAAATTTCTATCTAGTATGATGCTTTTTATTTACCTTGATCAACTCGTATAATTCGGGTTTGAGCATGTTAAGGGTGAACATAATGCTTTTTTGTGCAGCCACTTCACCATGTCAGCCTTCCTAGAACTTGTGTTGGAGGCTGGATTAATTTGAATATTATGGTATGGAGCGTTATCAATTAGGTTAAAGCTCATATCACCTCCTGTATCGACAGTCATGAGTATTGGTCCCTTTGAAACATTTTTAAATATCCCTTTGGATGATTCATCCTGTCAGTTCTTGGAAGATATATGTCCACCATAATTGATTGCTCCCCTTTTCCAACCAATCTTTCAATGCTTCTTATTGAAATACCTAATACAAGATAAAGATTTTTGTTGGAATAGTCAGTTTTTAAATTTATTCTATGTTACCTGTAGCGAGAGATGTTTTATTTTTCACATTTGATAGCGTATCCGACTCACATGTAACACTTTGAAAATAATTGATTACTTTAAAAATTATTTCACATGCCTGACTCTTGATGACTGGTTTTTTGTTAGGCGATGACTTTTTTTTAGAAACAACTCAAATTATTCAGACAATGCCAAACGCCAACAGCATTGGAGGACAATGCTGTTGGCATTGTATGTTTTGTATGTTTTGCAAGAGCTGTAGTGGGGAGCTGAGTTGGTGCGCATGGGGGCGGGCTCGCCATCACGTTTGGCGCTTGCTGTACTTTATTAGTTGCGGACACAAATTAATTTCAAAACTAGTTCACAAGATAACTAATTGCAAAGAAAATAGTGGAGATTCAGAATTTTTTGTTGCATAATGGAATATTTTTTTAAGAAACATACAAAAAAATTCAGCTGAAATCTTATGTTTGTGACAATCTAGCTGCTCTATATTATTGTATTTTTGGTACAATTGAAGAACGCTTTAAAAATACATCTTCAAACTTGAAGAGCGTTGAAAAAAATATTGGAATTTTGACTTATTGATAACCTTATAATTACTTGCCTAAAATACTTTATTGTCCATAATTTTAAGTTGAATTTGATGGAATACAAAAATCACTGATTATCTTTTGAACATCTAACACAATTAGGAACTTAGTAAGAGAATATGGTCAACTGGCTATCTTTCTATAAGCCGATCACTTGAAAGGATCAACCTTGTTATATTCATATCATTTGAACTTAGAGTGGGTCAAGGAGATTACGATTAAAATTGGCAAGTCTGCGAAAGCAAGGCTAATTGGTAATGCAGAAAGTTCAGGATAATGAGAAATGAGTCAGTATTAGGGTATTAGCAATTCAGGTAGCTGAAATCACTGAAAGATGTCCCTAAAAATAAGCTATAGATCGTCGGGACGAAGGGTGGATTAATGTCAGTATATATTTTGGTGTACATATGTATAAACATTTATATTCTGCTTTGATATTAAATATATGAGGTATAATTGAATCTGCAGCTCACTTATCGATATTGTCTCTAAAGTCGTCTGATTCATAGTTTCTAATTCTAATTATTTTTTCATGCATATATTATAGATATACAGTGTACCACTATTTCAAGAAGAATGGAGGTCACGCAGATGGAAATAAATGTTGTGTTTCTATGAATGAAAAATAATTTGAAATATTAAGAATGGTTTTCCATATACCATAAAAAATCATCCATTTCACATTTACGTGTTTTCTCATTTTTCTTATAGATAACTTTTTACTTTGAATCCAACATTGTCCAATTCAATATTGTCTTGACCACCATCAAACAGTTTTTAGTACTGATCTGTACTGAACTTACTGTGAGATAATGAGAGAAAATGAACTCAATCTTCATAAAATAGGACATGATTTAGAAGAACAAATGGAAAACACGCATTATATATTCTGTTATTCAATTATGGAGAAACATTATTGAAACGAATTTATAAATATTTTCGAAGAATATTTATATGATTATTGTAGAGTGAATGAAAAGTAAAGTAAATGAAACAATTCACAAAATGAATAACTGTTCAAAATATCCACCAATGTGTACAATATCACACTACAGAAGTAAACACACGAATATGTTCTTATGAAATTTGTAGCACTATATATTCATAATGTAACTAAAACATAATATTCACGAAAACACTATGCAATATAATATATGAACCATGGATCATCTTATATATAAACTATTCAAAGTAAACAAAATTCAAAACGAAAACCTCTTTTTCAATATATGATGAACTGGAAGAGTATGTCACCCAAAACGAAAAAATATTCCGGGGTTGATAAACCCCAAAGTTAGGCACTTTTATTGCATGTTCCCTATATAAAAAATGAATATTTTCTTACATTTTTCTTTCTTATGTGATGATGAATATGTTTTCAATATCATGAGGCAATTACGGAGTCATTGTCAGAATTCTTGTTGAATATCATGAATTCTGAACTAGTTTTCAAATCAGTTTTCATCATCAGAAGTCAGAAAATCATTTGGAGTGTCATAGATAATTTTTTGGAGTGTCAAATAGATAATTTATTTTTGTAAGCAGTATGCGTTTTCAGGATAAATGGGAGTTTTATTAAGGGACACTTTCTTGCAACGCAACGGTTCCACTTGATGTATTGAGTCTAAGACGGGTTGTCTTACATACGGAAGTTTGTTACAATTTCAGTAGGTCGAAGTTGATGATTACTTGGGAAATTTTCCGCAGATGATTGATGAATATTTTTTTAATAAATGCACAAAAAATTGTGAAAAGTTCGTGAATACAAGGGAGCTTGAGAATTTAAAAAGTCGTCGAGCAGGATATGAAATTATTAAATGAAGACTTTTAAAAATCCTATTATACTCGGATGATCCCAGAAGTACCCGGCTTGACCTAGAGATGGCGGTAGTTGTTTGAAAAATATCACTGTATTAGAAAGTACACAATCTATAAAGAATACCTACGTTTCAAGTTTGAAGACGCTACGTTGTTTAGAGTTTGTTTGGCAGCCACCACAGCGAACGTTTCGGTGAATTTGTGAAACAGGAGGAAATTGGTGTCATCGTTATGTGGTACAATAATTTCATTCGAGAGGCCTCATGAAATCAAAAGTACTTGAGAATCTAGCACAGTGTTTTAATTTCATAAATTGATGAATTTTAAGAAACTACCAGAAAATGAATAAATGGCGTTGATCTGAGAAATAATACAGGGTTTTGAATGTAATTATTCTCAAAGGCAGAAAAAAAAGTGAACCCATCAGGTTATTTGAGGATCTATAAAGTTATACAGAAATCAACAAATCTCCGTTTATGAGGATGAGAATGTTCCGCCTTCCGACAAATTATACCGGAATCGGCTACTCTTCGTCCATCCAGGAATTGAAAATTTGGCCAGATGGCGGTGAGTGCTTGGTAGTTTTTTATTTTCCACCAATAAGTTTTCAACCTATCTGGTCTTGAGGTAGCAAAGTTCTTGAAATCACAGGGGTTCTTCGAACGTCATCTGAGAATTTCGAGTTGTGTATGTAATAGGCAACCAAATATCTGATGAGTGTACCGGACACAAATCTTCAACTTCATACATAGACCCTAAAACAGCTGTGGAGGTCTAAATTTTTTGTGATAAAATCAGATTGGGATAGGCCTATTCACACATAAAGAGTACTGGGAAATATACTCGGGAACACACAAGGGAAAACCTTTCAAAAGAAGCTGCCGAAGGAGAGATTGAAGAACTGCTCCAACAAAACCGGTATGGGCTCAGAATAATCACAGGACTACTTTCTGTACACTTTCGATTGAGATGACACCCGAAGAAAATGAGACTTCATAACAAAATTTTCAGTTATAAGTAATGCAAAAAGGGAAAGAGACGGCTCGTCATATATTATGCGAATGTGAGGCAATGGATCGCAGGAGACAAACAATTCATGGACAAGAACGTAGGCTTTCACGGCTGGCATCAATGTTTTGGTTGGTTTCCGGGTTTTGCCGTGTTCTTCTTTAGTCAACTGTTTCAGTTGACACGTCAACAAGAGTACTTCGACTACGTCACTGAAGATGACTGCCGCAGTTGCAGTCGAAACGTTTGGAGATTATAACCAAAGAAGAACATGAAAAAACCCGGAAACCAATCAAAACAAATGCATGGACAACCCTAATGGCACAACATTGTGACACTTATATGACCTGTAGAAACTAGTTCAGGGAACAAAAATGTTGGAATAAGTGTCATGAAAAAGATGGGGAAAGAAGGAATCACACGTTAAAAGGAAAGACCTTGTTAGTCCTTAGCTCGCACAAGTTTTTCAACTTCTGAGAGTTGTCGTTCGTATGGGGGCAATAGCTGATTAAAACAAAAACATATTTTAAACAGAACATATTTTAAACAGAAGTTGCAGTGTTTTTCCTAGACTTGGAAGAAATGGAAGTCAAAGGGCTCTTAACTAGCCAAATATATCGGGAACGACTTTTTTTTGGTCGTTGAAAAAATTAATTTGCTATAATTGAAATAATTTGTTTACTGTAAATAAATAAGCTGATAATTTTTAACTGAATTATGTGTATTTGTTACAAATTTACTCCTTTCATTGTTAGTAGATGAAATATTCATCTGTCGTCTATTTGAATATATTTTTTCACACCTGAATGGATATTTGCCAGCATATAATTTTTCTCTTTGAGACATTTCCCATACACACCACATACTTCGCATATTTCGAAGACACCTAGCAACGTTTTGCTTTCTGAAGATTTGATATAAATGCGGGACGACGTTAAATGAGATCGGTATTGTGCAAACCAGTAATCAGCTGTAGCTGTGGCAATGACACGATGGTCTTTGATGGTCTTTTGAGCACCACCCGCATGCCTCGAGGGTCCGAACAAATGACAGATCCACCACCAGTGAAGATACGTATCAACACGTTTCTTTAAATATGAGCTCTTTGTTGTCTACAGGATGATGACTTTCAAAGGGTGCAGTAAATTTCGCCTTGAGGCTATACATGGTGGCAAAATTTAAAAATGTTGGACAATGATTTTTTACTTTATTTTTGAGCACAAAGGAAAGTACCTACATAAAATAATACGCATTTGGTACATAAAATCAATAACTGAAGCATTCGCTTGTCGTGAAAATTAATATTTAAATCAAATGAAATCATATGATAGTATTTTATATACAACTAGTTGTTGCCCGCAGCTTCGCTCGTGTAGAATTTGATAGTTGTAGTACTACTTTTATTTTATTGATGCAACTAATTTTCCTTTATTTTGAGTATTTCAATATTAAATTCTACAAAAAGGATTTGAAGCTTTATATCTTCTATTAATTATCTGCGAGCGCTTTCGACAGTTGGTAGTACTGTCATCTTCTGGCACTCCTCAAACTGAACTGGTCATCCCGTTGTCTGTCTCTTTCACATTCAATATATTAAACAAAACCATACACATTCCTAGAGAAGATCTAACACGAAGAAGAGTNATATATATATAGAAGTCTTTATATCGATATAATAGTCTTTAATATTGATCAAAGAATTTAAAAAAATATTATTTATCCTGCATAATCATATTCCTGATGATGACAACTTGATATTTTCATTAGATAATCATTGAAATCGTTGTTTCCGATTTCAAAGAAGGGAACTAGAAAAAAATGCACGATAGCTCTGAAAGAAATAGTTTTCCAATCTGATTTCCGGATAGGGGCTGATTCAAAGGTATCATCCTGCAGAGTTTATTTACCACAAGAAAATGCAACTTTTGAATTATGTTCACAAACATCAAATGAATGTATTAATTAGGTATATAGAAGAAAGGTAGTTTTTACTGAGCAGTAGAGATATGAAAAAGTGGATATTTGGGTAGAACGGCAAGCGAGAGATTGTACTCTTATGACACTATAATTCCGATCATTTTTACAGTGAATAATATCATCTTCAGGAAGGAACTACAAAAACAGATAATTTATTGTACAACAT
>NW_019295276.1:7161-19091 GCF_000500325.1 Leptinotarsa decemlineata
TGGTACTTAACCTGGGATTGGCGATGACTTGACCAAACACTACAATCGCATTATCGTCATTCACTACCCTTCTCTGAACATCACTTTTTTCATTTAAAACCGAACCTGTCTCCCTGAATTTTGTGACCAAATCCAGAACGTGATTTCTGCTTAGGTGTTTACCAGGTTTTTGCTCGTTAAATAAAATTGATGTTTTATTAGCATTTTGGTCGTTGCCAAAAAATGAAGCAATAACTGAAACCCTTTCGGCAGTAGTGAAAGAAATGTTTAAACAAATAACAATACACGACCCGTTTCAACAAAACAATCGAACGTTGTTATTTAACAAAAAATTGATAAGAAGAACTGCTTAAAATTTTTTTTATTTAGGCATACAAGTTACCGAGTGGTCTGTCTAATGTATTATCAACATGGCAATTTTAACTTCAAATTATCTCGAAAACTAATCGTTACAAAAATTTTCTTTTAACAGAGTTGTAAAGGTATTCGAAAGACCTTTAAAACAAGGTGCCACTCGACCTACTTTTCCTATTTAAATAAGGGTCGTCGGACGCACCCCACCGAGGGGGTGCGTACTACAAAAAAACTGATTGGTCTGAAAGGTGTCCCCCTTTAATAAGAAATCGACGTGTCCGAGCTTTTTTTGAAAATCATACTTTTTATATTCAAAAACGGCTCTGTTAGGTTTTCGTTGTTACACACTGTATATGTATGTGTATTGTGTGTATATAGGCAGATATAAACTGTAACATGCTTGTTAATAATATTAATATGTCTTGTTATTGGGATTTATTCCTGTTTAGACATTAAACCTTTTTTTTTAAATATTCGAAATATGCTCATTGCTTTAATGTTTCATTTCCACTGTTTCTGTAGATCTATGGATTCAGAGCCGAAAGACTCGGAGGAACCCACAACGTCTGGCATCCAAAGCACTCAGGGAGCTACAAACTCAAAATCCAACAAACCGTGGAGGTGTTGCATGTGCAAGACTCGCAGCGGATCGATAGAAGGCATTCAAAACCACGTGTTGGAGAAGCATGAAATCGACACTCAGTACAAGTGCGCCCTCTGCGTGTACAAGACTAACGAGAAGGACACTTTCGAGAGTCATTTCAAAGAACATCATGCCGGTCAGGAGATCGATTTGATCCATGTGTACAGAAAGGTGGGTGCTTGAACAATTCTTGGCTGAAATAACAACTTTTACTAGTTTGTCATTATCATTTTCGATGTTTCATAAGGTGGAGGACGGTCCCAAGGACGAAAAAGAAGCAGATCCGTTCGATACCACCCCTCTGTGGCAGAGAAACAAGCCTAGGGTAAGGCACATTAGGGGCATACTGTTTGACGAGTCTTCCCTGACCCCCACGAAAACCCCCAAGAAGCCTTTCAAGGCCGCCGCTGGTCCCACCCCTTCCACTTCTGCTGCCAGCTCCACTTCTGCTGAAGGCTCCACTTCTGCCGTCCCTCCGAAGAGTAACTTGGAGTTGGCTATCGATTCTGTCGCCAAGGGCACTGCAGACATTTTGAAGAAGGACTCGACTGATACTTCTGCGGAAATTTTGAAGGACGACGAACTGATTGAGCAGGTGGGTGGATTTTATACGGAGCGGATGAAATGGGATATCCTATATATTTTTACTTATTTCGATGGAGAATGATATTCTAAATCCAATAATACTTCACTTGTCAATATTTGACAAATAAAATCATTTTTATTCCAATTTTTATTTTTTGAACTAGAATGCCATAAATCGTGTAAATCGTGTCATTCTTGATCAAGTAACATGGGAAAATTACGACTGTGTGGCTTATGATTTTTTCCAGTTAACTAGATTTTTTCAAATGGAAAGGGAGTGGCTCATCAGCTTTTTGTGAAAGATCATTTTCTTAGGAATAATTTGATACGACACGCTTTCACTTTATTTTCTCTATTTTTCTGAATAATTGCAAGAAAGGATCATACTGATACGTTTTCGGTAAACTTCACACTATGCCTTATTATTCTAGTTATCCCTGACAAACAATTGAAGCTGTTGCTAGGACTACATAAACAAATAGGCTACTGAATATGCTGTCACTTTTGAAATAGTTATTTATTATCCAAGGAAAAAAGTATTAGATTTTGACCAAACATTCAATATATTAAACAAATCAATACACACACCTAGAAACAGTAAACCTAGAGAAGACTCGACACAAAGAATAGTACCTGATGTAATCCAAATACAGGCAAATTTACCTAAAGTACCTGGAGTAGCTGCATTGTGGCGTTCGAACCGTATAAAATGAGATACAACAGGATGACACGTTCAGTTCGAGCAGAACCTAGATGATGACAGTACGACCAGCTGTCAAAAGCGCTCGCAGATAATTAAATAGAAGTTATGAAGCTTCAAATCCTTTTTGTACTCACTTTTTTCCCAGGGAAAAATAATTTCATAAAAAATGGACATTTTGTTACCTGGCATCAGAGATAAAATGTCAAACTTTTTTCCCGTTACAGAAAAAATGTATTTGTTGTGTAGTTTATAATTATATATGGCAAATTATACTAGAAAGAAGAAAATTGACATGTTGCTAATATACGAAGAAACAAAGAAAATGCAACTGATGCAGCTCGAATTTATGCTCAGAGGTTCCCGAATTGTCGCCATCCCACTCGGCATTATTTTCCAAAACTGGAAAGAAAATGCCAATAACTACATCGTCAGTGAAGAAAAAGAAGTAGATGTGTCGGCCTATGTTGTACGGAGTCAATTCGCCAAATTGTTTCTGAGTGTGATATAAGTTATTTGTCCGTTTGGAGAATTCTTCACAAATAAAATTCAAGTACCAACTACACCAACATTGTTATGATAACGACCACAACCGAAGACTTATTGCAACTCGTTTTTGGCTAAATACAGGAGAAGATGTACGTTTTCCATTTAAAACTATTTCTCAGATGAAATCCGTTTCACAAACTTCAGTATGTTCAATAGGAATAATAAAAGGTACTGATCTCAAACAAATTTACATCTGATGCAAGAAGAAAATGTTCAAGAGGGATTTGGTTTCAATTGCCGGATGGGTGTTATCGAAGGAAAACTTTTGGGCCAATAATTTTCATAGGAACATGATCTTTCACAAATACCCATTTTTTTTGGACAAAAACAACACCGTCATCATGTCTCAGCCACCATATTCACCAGATTTTGTCCCCCTTGACTTTTTTGTTTCCATGAAAGGACGGCGTTTTGTAACGATTGAGGAGATGAAAACCTAATCGCTAATAGAGGTAGCTCAAAATGTGCATATCAGAACTGCTACGACGATTGACAAAATAAAAATTGAAGAATAAATAAATATTTTTTTGAGAAAAATGAAATTTCACTTTAGTTTTTGAACAGACCTCCCACATCGCATGTTCTTCTCCTTGTATATAATCTGGAAATGTATGTTTTTAAATTTCATTGATAGTGACATAACCTGTACAATTATGTGATTGTCTCTAAAGCAAATGAGAGTTTCATTACTGTTATCGAATTTACGTTAGCTTGCATGTTACGTCAAACTGTTTGTTAAATTTCAGGTGTGGTATTTGTAATTACAGTACAAAGGTTAGGACGAACCTTGTGCGACATCTGCGCTTCCATTCCCAAGAGAAGGCGGTTCCTGATACTGCTCCGGTAAATCCGGTGCCGTGTTTGGAGAAAAACGAGAAAATGTTCGATAAGATGATCAATTTGGCGTCCAGTTCCCACTCTAATGGCGGCAGTCGTATGGGCGGTAGTGGAAAGTCCGATGGCAAAGGTGTGCGAGAATTCTGTTTTTCATTTTAAATGGCATAACTGCAGGTTATTTCACATTGGTTTGCGTTTTCATTGTCTATTGCATTCTTAAATGAATAGAACCGATGAAAATCCATACTAAAAGTAACTAATACGCTTTATTGTATGATTTTCACTATAAAGGGTTTTGCAAAAACAGCTACACGTGTTTCACTATATAATAGCTGTCTCATGCTTGAGAAAGCTTCTGTAGCGAAACACGTGTCGAGGTTTTTGTAGATAGATACATAGATAGATATATTTTCACCATGTTACATATGCAGGGCTATTCAAATTCGTTTCTGTACAAGGGGATCTCGTAAACTATAAGAGATACAGTGTCGGTTAAATTGTGGCAAAGTTGCGTATTTTAGAGACCTATTCAATGATGTTAAAAAACGAATACAGCTCTTTTGGTTCTGGAGATATACAGGAAAAACCAATATCTATATCTACTTTATTCGCAGACATATTGAAAATCTGTCTACATTTTGCTATTGGCACTTGATGTGGGCTATCAGAATATGTCCATGAATCTTTTATACAGGGTGTCATTTGACTTGGGCAACCCCCATCTTTGAATTTTTAAATTATTTTATATTTCGGTAATATTTGATTATAATTGAGTGAATTGTTCCCTTTCAAATTACGGCCCTGGAAATTGGTTGACTGAGTTGAATACAAACATAATAGCGACTTTCACGTCTTCAACTTTCACCGTAGAGTTTTTCGAGAGTTCAAAATGTGGACAGATTTTCAATATGTCTGCGAATAAAGAAGATATAGGCAAAAAAATAATTTGATTTTCTGGTTTTTCCTGTATATCTCGAGAACTAAAATAGCTATATCCGATTTTTTCACAATAGTCATCGTTTACGAGATCCCCATGTACAGAAACGAATTTGAATTGCCCTGTATAAATACATTTATAGCATGTCAACATACAGTGTGTCAATTTTAAAACTTACAATGGGCTATATATCTCGAACGAAAGCTGATATCGAAAAATGCTTGAAACTGTTTTTAGGATAGTAGGCCCCACCCACCAAAACACAAAAAGATTACATTGCAAACCCGTACTTGTGATACATCATTGAAAAGACTATAAAAATGCTATCCAATGGTATAAATAATAATTGTACAGGGTGAAGCAATAATTGTGAAACTTTGGCTCAAATGGAATATTTAATGAGGTTTTTGTTGAACTTCAAATTCATTAAAAATGTCAATCAAGTAAATGTTCAAAGTGGGTTCCGTTGTTTTGTAAACAATAATACAGCCTATTTTCGAATTCTGCATGAACTTTGGCAAATGTTGTTCTAGTAATGGCGCGACATGCTTGCGTAATTCTTTCTCGCAATTCCACAAGTGACGCAGGTTGAGTTTTATAAACAACTGACTTGAGGTGTCCCCACAGAAAAAAGTCAGGTGGCGTCAAGTCTGGTGACCTCGGTGGCCACTCGATGGGACCTCTCCTGCCAATCCATTTGTTCGGATAATTAGTATCCAACCAATGCCTAACTGGAGCTGCACATTGAGGAGGTGCTCCATCTTGTTGGAAGTGCAGCAAATCTTCGTCTACAGCTAGGTTGCCTTGGTCGTCCCTTTGGTTCTCTAATTCAGCACAATTGAAGGTTCGATGGTGTTTTCCAGCATATCGAGATGAATGTCGCCACTTAAATTGCCTGGTATGAACAAGGGACGAATTATAGCATCGCCAAATATTCCTGCACAAACATTCAGTTTTTCAGGATATTGAGTGTGACCTTCTCTGAATCAATGCGGATTCGCATCACTCTAGTACCGACATTTTTGTTTATTTACATTACCATTCAGCATAAAAGTACATTCATCACTGAAACAAATATTTTTTAACATTCTCGGTTCAACGCGAATGGTTTCAGTCAGTTCACAAAACTCAATTCGTCGGTCTGGATCATCATCGCCGTTCTTGAAGAATTTGTGTTTTGTACGGGTGGAACTTATGTAATTTCAGCACCTTTGTAACCGACTCGTGTGAAAGTCCTGTCACTGCAGATACTTGACGTGTTGATGCAGTAGGCTCCATTGCAAAATTTCCAAGGACCTCAATTTGGGTTGCTCCACTCAGTAATCTTGGGGCATTCCTTTTTTTATTTTGCACTGATCCCGTTTCTCTAAACTTTTCAACTAAATCGCGGACGCACACGTGATTTACATTTTTGTCATTCAATTCCAACTTGATTGTCTTTTGATTCATGTAAAGCTTCCAATGCAGTTTATCATTTCTCAGTTTAAAAGATATGAGCCAAATATTGGTTTTATGGAACTGTGGTTGTAATATGTGAGATTGATGACTTGTTTATTTTCAGTTTTATGCTTGATGATGGGGTTAAACCCGAAACCGGTCGTTTAAATTAAATTAACTAGTGGTATTTAGACAAAAGTGTTTTTATTTATTTAATCAAAGTGAACTGTGGTTGTAATCATACTATACATATCAGTTGATGATGTCCATAAACTATTAGATTAGAGAATTCTTTCTCGTATAGTTCAAGTAAAAGATATATGCCCCCTACAATTCCAGCAGTTCCCCTTTAATGACGCACACAACGCGGTACTCATCGCTACATTCACCGTAACATGACTTCAAATTTAATTTTTCCAATACAAACCGCCAATTCTTCAGTCCACGTGGACTAATTCGTTGCGGCATAATTCCTTTGTATTGGTTTTTTTTGGCCTTTGACTTCGCCGACACCTTTAAGATTACTATATGGGTTACTTCGACTATACTTGTTATTCCCGAAGGAGGATTCACAAAGAGAATATGTCAATATGCGAAGAAAGTCATGTGTAGGCCTGGTCTCTGTTTGTAAAAACAGATTTGAACAGATTTTTAACAGATTTTATACAACATTTATTCACATCTGCCTGTGTTCATGGATGGTTTGGAAATTATTTGTTTCAAAGAAATCAGTTTATGTATATGGAAGAAAGAAAGATCTTTGAGAGGTCAAAGAGTATATTCTTTTAATTTGAAAGGGTTATATTTTTAGGAGTGACTAATTTTTGGGAAAGAAAGTTTTTGGTTTTCTACTACTAAATCTTGATACAGACAAATGTGGGAATCTTCTAAAAAAAGGAAGAAAGTAATCAATGTTAAAAGAAGTAACTTTATACATAGATGTGTAGATCATGGAGGTAAATGTGTCAAATCTACTGTTCGGGTGTCGTCCATTACCTTGTCTGTTGCTTCATGCATTTGATAATGTCCACCAGAGTTGTATATAGAAGGTCGGGTATAAAATCCTGCAGATCACACCCAACAAACCCAGGAAATTGCTTCGATACAGATACTTTTGGTAATTCACAAGGATCAGTAATTGGATCTGATCTCTTTCTGATCTACATTTAGTCTCTGATATGAACTTGAGAAGTAGAATTCAATTATTTGCTGTATCTTTATTGTATATTTTTGGAAAAGCATTGATGAAATTAATACTGGAAATTACCTTCAATAAGATTCCATGTGACTAGCAGCTCATAAATTAGCATTATATTCAAAAAAATGGTCGTTTTCATTCATTTCCAAGAGTTCTTTATCAACAAGTCTATCTTATTGAGTATTTGAGATTATATACTGATTCGTCTCGGAGTTTTATGTGGAATAAGGGATCACTTAGTAAAAAACTACCTATTTAAAAATGGAAAACAGCAGTTGAATACATTTGATGACCTTTGAAAACACTTCAAAATTAAACAGTGAAGTATATTCGCAAACTACTTTTTTCTGGAACTCTCAGTGAATTTGTACAAATGGAAACAACCTTTGAAATTCATCTAAAAAATCTCTTGCACCGCTAATAACATGTATGAAAGTTGTTCATTGTTCAAAATGAAAATGAAATAATGTCTTGAATACCTTTCTCAAGCTTAACATTTTGCATGTCTAGTTTTCTCAGAGCTATTCCTATCTTTGATGTTGAATGAGTTTCCAAAGGTTCTGATATAATAAACTGAAGCCTAACAAGCTCTATACGTTTTTTTTTTCTGTTTATATTGTAGAAAAGGAAACTGAGAAGCTTCCCGAGTACATCTCCCCTCAGTACCGTTTCGCTTGCTGCGCACAGAACTGCAACTACATCTGCCCCGAAGAGGGCAACCTCCGTCACCACCTGATGGCTCTCCATAACGGCGAAACATCTTTTACGTGCGTACACTGCAAGGCGGACATCACTCCCACTGACGTTGACCACATCATCAAGCACCTCAAGCTGCACGGTCTGCAGTTGTTCAAGTGCTTCTACTGCAGCTTTGTGAGTCACCTCAAAAGCAAAGCCGAGAAGCACGTCAACGATTATCACGCCGATTTGCCGAGTAAAGTGGTAACTGTGAGGTGAGTAGTGATTGGTCCCACGTTGGGCGCCACTTTTTTTCAACATATCAGGGCCAATTCCAGTCATGCGTTTGTTAATCTAACGAAGACTGAATTCCCCACTTTTTAGCGATTTTTCATTTCTTCAACATGAAAAATATTTTGAATTCCAGTATTTCCTGCAACAATGGAAACCAGTTTATTTGCTTTCAATATTTTTCAGTAAACTTCGCCGATATGGATTCGACTCCCAACTCTTAAACCTTTTCCGCTCATACTTAACTGAACGTATCCTATTCATAGATTATAGGGGTCACAAGTCGTTCCAATTTATTGCAAACAGTGGTGCCCCTCAAGGAAGCAATTTAGCACCTCTTTTATTCTCACTCTTCATTAACGTCGTAGGAAATAATCTCTCTAGCAATTTCTTACTCTTTGCAGATGATTTGAAAATCTTTCGGCCCGATACATCACAGGAGGACTGCTTAATCTTACAAAAAGACCTTGACTTTTTGTACAATTGGCGTACCGAAAATAATCTTCCCCTCAATACAAACAAATGTAAATACTCAAAATGCACCCTTAAACATGATGTTATTTCTCATGATTACTGCATAAATAACACACCTCTTCAAATAAGCACTCTTCAACGGGATTTTGGTGTCACATTTGACCCTAAACTGAGAGTTTCTCCATCCACTATGACACGATAACATGCTCAGCCAAACGGATGCTAGGGCTCATTTATCGTAACTATAAGAACTTTCGTAACAGATACAGTTTTTTAACTTTTTTCAATGCATACGTCAAATCTCGGCTGGAATATGCCTCCCTTATATGGTCACCCATATACAATGTCCACATAAACAAAATCAAGTCTATACAGAGAGGATTCATGAAATATATTACTTACAAGCTAGAAGGAGTTTACCCTTAACAAGGCATCGACAACAGAATACTACTGAATAAATTTAATCTATTATCCCTTCAAAACCGGAGAACCTACTACTCTATAATTTTCATTTATAAACTAGTGAATAATCTGATTGACTGTCCCGAACTACTCTCCCACTTCAACTTTCATGTTCCACGAATCAATTCTAGAAATGAACTGACTTTTTATCTACGAAATTCTAGAACAGCTCGCTAGTATATCATTAAAGCGATTCGTAAGTCATGTGATGAATTCATATCACCTGTTGTTCATGTTCTTTTGAAATATAATCCCAATTTGCTTACAGGGTGAATAATGAAATCATTCTACATTTCTTGCTACATTATATTTCGATTCTGGGTCGTATCTCATTTCTTGTTTATAAATGATAAATGTAACTCATACCATCTAATTTTATTTTTGGAGGTAAATGTTTTGAACAGATTTTCTGTCGACTGAATCGAATTTAAAAACAGTATGTTGCCACATGTTGCCAGCCTCTAAATTGACTTCCACTGGATCACGAAGTGAATGTTAATAACTCAGGTGACAGGAATATAGAAAAGATAATTCATTGAAGTTGTAAATGAGGCCAGAGCCTAGATACAGATCTTTCACAATCTGATACTTCTTAGTTCCGTTCTAGTATAAACCTACTTTCCTTATTTGAGTTTCTCGCACATTTGTGGAAATACATTTCTTCATATTTGGATATTTTTCAAGAAGAAAACGGGTCTAATGGGCTATCAACTATATCGCTGCGCTTTTTGTGACTTTTCCTCGTCGAATTCCAACGATTTCAAGAAGCACGCCTCGAGGTCTCAAGCTTGCAGAAGAAAAGATAATTCCTCGAAGCCCTACAAATGCGTTCACTGTGGAAAATGTATGAAAAATCCCCACGTTTTCGTAGAACATGTCCAAGTTCATGGAATTCTCAGATTCGCTTGTTCCCTGTGCGAAACCAAGTTTCCGACACCCAATCTTGCCAAGTAAGTAAACGTATTTTGTTTTTACAATGTGATTATCATAGATAGACAAGTTTCTGTGCAAAAGAGTTCAGTCTAGTAAATATGGCGACTTGGTGTCTTAGACGGATTGAAGTATCTTCAGGAGTGCCTCAGGGAGCTCACATGAGCCCACAGTTTGATTTATTTTGCATATTTGCAGATTATTTTAAGATGATCATAACATCTCAGATACTGTGGAACTGCAGTATGATTTTGATAACTTTTCTGAATGATGTGGCATCAACTCATTATACTTGAATCCAGATAAACGTTAGGAAATGACTTTTTCGACGATCAGTAATTGATTTTGGAATTATATTTGATTCAAGAACGTCTTTTAAGTACCATATAATGAAAACTTCATTTTGTAAATACTTGAGTCTGCTAAAATCGTGAGTGTTGAATGTATATTAATAATGGATGTTAGGCAACTTTTTTATATTCAGGTTTGTATAAAACAACATTTAAATAAAAAAAATCTGATATTACCTGCCCATTCATATAATACTAGACAGAGAAATAGATATGTCATTCCCAAAATGAATAAAACAGTTGGACAGAAATGTTTTCATCATATAGCACCTAAAATATATAATGACCTACCTGAGAACTTAAAATCTGAAACTTCTTTGAAAAAATTCAANGCAACTTGTTCTTCTAGTAACTCCTGCTATATACTTTATGGTTCTTTTTTGAATTTTGAGTATTCTCAAACAATCACTAGATGCTCCCCAAGCTATAATACCATAGGAAATGTTGGTAGTACATTAATAAGAGTGATCTATTTACATTCCAGCGTAGTTGTTGAATACAATAAGATATTGAGGATATCTTTTTACAAATCATATCAATATGCTTGTTCCATGTGAGATTTTCTGTTATCTTCAAAATTTTGTCCCCTCTTATTGTTGAATTGATCCATTAATTGACGTTACTAGTAAACTGTGATCTGTAGTGGTTCTTGAATGATTAAAACGTAAAAGCACAGTTTTTCTTTCATTCAACAAGGTCTGACAACCACTTTTGTTTTTTTTATTTCATCAGATGCTTTATTAACTGTGGCTTTAATATTTTCCTGAGTTATCAATAAAGATGTGTCACCAGCATACATAACGAACTATAAACAGTATAAAAATCATTTAACATATATTATATATAAGAGTGGACCTAATATAGAACCCTGAAGAACCCCGAGGGAACAATTTTTAGATTCTGATTTATTTCTGCTAACCTCTACATAGTAGTGTCTACTATAGTGATCAGTATGGTTTTCACAGGTCTAGAAATACAAAGGCACAGCAATGGATCCCATTACAAAAATTCACACTTGAATTGACAGTGATGAGAAATGTTGCCTCTCGTCTTTAGATTTGTGTAAAGCATCATTTGGTACTGTACATTATGATATATTGATCTCACAACTAAACAATTTTGGCATTAGAGGGAATATCCAAATTGTTTTGTGAATTATATAAGCTATAGTCAACAATATGTTTGTATAGGAAATCAAAACAGTTCCATAAGAAAAATAAATTCTGGGGTACCACAAGGATCTATTCTTGGTCCGCTTCTTTTTTAATGTACATAAACTCATAAGCAAATTTATCTCTGAAGAATCAGTTGAATTATTTGTTGATTATACAACAATTATATACTCTTCCGATAACTTTGACAAAATTCAAGATTAAAAACATATATGAAACAATTTTAGGTTGGCTACAAGAACGTAAATCAACTCAAAATTAAAAAAAATCTTCGTATATGAATATTTCTGGAAGATTATTGATTAGTTATACTAATCCTATAATTGTTGATAA
>NW_019295277.1:0-18529 GCF_000500325.1 Leptinotarsa decemlineata
CTCCGAAAATTACGATCAGGAAAATCAAAAGTTGTGCATTGAAAAGACTGGATTTTTTTTATGAACAACATTAAAAATAAATGATAGAGCTAGAAATCAAATGAAAAGCTGAAATTGTTAATGAATAAATAATAAATAAAAAAGACTTGAAGCATTATTGTCATATCTGTAATACTTTAGAGAGTTATTATGATTTTATATACAAAAAAGCGGATGAAAAAGACAAATTCCAAGGCAAATTATATCAAAAAAATGAATGAAAAAGGGTTTTATTTAGTTATTTAACAGTTATTTATTAAGTAACAAATGCATAATTAATGAAAAAATTGGGATGCAGTTTTTTTTTATCGCGGATTATTGTTCATTGATGTATTCCAAAGCTACATGAATTTTTTCATTCCTTAATTTTCATATTTATTATGTGTCAGATTGACGCCCCGCGCGCGAAAGCTAGGCTAGCCGTTTTTTGCTCTAGTTTCAGGGCTCTGTAAAAATGATAAATAGTAGAAGTACTGCTCCGTGAGTCAAAACTTTTCTTTGTTTAGCATATTGGATGATCTTTTTTTATCTGTTTTTAAAATTCGAAAATTCTGAGTGCTGTTCGAGATATTCAGAAAAAACCGAACCTCAATTTTTGTAACTGATTTGTTTATGACTTTCGTGATTTATTTCAGTGCCTTTTCGAAATTATCCTCAAACTTTCTGCATGACAATGTGAATCGAATGACACCTTGATCGTAATTTTCGGAGACTATATAAAAATTTTAGAAGAAAATGGTACATGTGAACTAAACCATTGATCTCATTCCTGCCAAGTCCTTTGGTACTTTCATATTTTGGAATCCACAACCGGTCTAAAACCTCGTTATTATTTTTCATCATATTCAAAATTTATGTTTTTCTGTCCACCATGAAAATTGAATTTGTGAAACTGAAATACTCAAAACATCAACAACATGTATATTTCAGTTTATTTTGATCAATACTAACTTGAATTACGCAGTAGTTTCCACGACGCAACAATAAAACTTTCATGAATCTTCGCTAATATACATATCTCCTATCCACCTTGCATCCATCTGTTTCACATGTGAAAAACTTGGCAACGTTTAATGGACCTCACTTTGCCTTTATGATGAATTAATACGTGTATATATGTAGCATTGTCTTTTCACTGACGCTGGCATAAGTTTCTTAAAATAAATTTCACTATTGGACACTATTTTCAAATTGTTTGGCCTTTTGTATTCCATCCTGGATTCAATCCTATCTTCATCTATACTTGTTCCTTGTGGATCTATATTATACCGAAGAAATGTAATTTCTGTTTGAAATAATATTGATGAAATGTCCATATGTTTCAGGTGGCTTTCCAAATCTTCAGAATATCTTGAGATGTCATCTATGTGATAAAGTATGAAATCGTCATGCTGATCTGAAATGGCATGAAGTATCCGAACTGAAGTTGAACATAAACTTTACAATTAACCAAAAACTAGGTTTTATATCAATTTTTGGGAATATTTTCGTACTAAGTAAACTACCAAATATTACATTTATATCCAATAGAGCTTCATATTGGGGCGTTGCATTTTCATTAATGTTTCTTGCATCTGGGCATATTCTCAGTTCTGCATTTTTTTGATACAACTAAGGTAGCATTTATAAACATTCGCAATTCCATTATTCACTTATTTTCTGAATTTATAAGAAATGACAACGAGTCCAAATCTTGTCTAGGTTTGATCTGAGTGCCATACAGTGCTCGCCAAGGGCGTGGAATCACCCAGTTTTGCGAAAAATATCATTTGGGGACAACATAAGCTAAAAATTTAAACGTATTCGAAATCAGGACATCAATTTCATTAGCCATACAGATTTTTGTTAAGAAGTTTTCAGTTCTTAAAAAAACAATTCGTCTCACTTCTCATGGAAACACCTCCTTATGTTCCATAATCATTGGAGTAGATGAATTCCATCAGTTCGGACCTCCATTGTTCAATATAATATAAATTCATTTGAAATCCCTTTCAGGGATTTATATCATATCAGACAATGGAAGTCCGAACTGATGAAATGCACCACGAAACATTGTCAACCACCTTCAAACAAAAATTGAAGTAGATATTCTAACAACAAGTCGGAATCTCTTCTAGAGTTCATCTGAGTGACTTATACTGCTCACCAGGGCTGATGGAATCACCCAGTATCGCGAAAAACAGTATTTGGGGACAATATAGGCTCTAAATTCCAACGGATTCGGAATCAGCACATCAATTTTATTACCAATACAGATTTTCGTTGAAAAATTATCATTTGTGAGAATTACAATTTGTTTCACTTCGTATGGAAACCCGTAACTTCCGTAATTATTGAAGTAAATTTCTTTTCGCTTTGAATATCATCAAAACATGAACCCGACTGAGAAAATACTAATTTTGTACAAAAAAAATCGATTGTTTATGAGTAATTTGACTCAAATTCTTCGTGAATGATTCTTTTTTTTTTGGTATCAGGAAAATTTTTCCTTCTTCTGTGAGGTTTTAGGCTGATTGATGATAAGTCAGATTCTCATTGTCCCATTATTTTCAAATAGCCAAGTATTTTGTTGCAAAACATTTCAGTAGTTGAAAACTATTTCCAAGTAGTACTTACAAAATCACGTTTTCGATGCGAAAAACAATTAATTTCAATTGATTTCAGTGTTAACAATTTTGTACCATCTTTTAAATTTCCCTCCAAGAGAACACATTTTTTTCAATGAGCCTTCTATTATTTTCTTCAACATTTCTTAGTCCTCTAGGCGTGATTGTTGGTCACACTTGTACAATTCTTCCACAAAGATCTTTCCTATTGGTAAGTAGATGCATACAGCCGAATTCCGGCCTCCCCCCACCACTATGACGTATTAATTGTTTTTTTTTAGTGTTTAGTAACATCAAGTTGAAGTGTCTGGTGAATGGACCATTCAGAATTTTTCGAAAATTTGTGTGTGACGTAGTGACGTAATTACATTTGGTTGGGGCGTGTGTTAAAATGCATGGTATAGGGTTTTTCATGTGTGTCTCTTTATACAAACATACGTCTGCATATTTCAAAGATCCTACAAATAATGAATGTTCCATCGGTGTGAGTCCACCAAGCGATGTGACGTCACAGCAATCAAGGTGAAGGATTTATCATGTGCATGTCTGTATACAAACATACGTCTGCATACTTCAAAGATCCTCTAAGTAACGAATGTGCCATCGGTGTAAGCCCAACAAGTTAGTGGTGTGACAGCTACAACCGTTCAGCGGTAGGAGAGCGAGATGTGCACTCCACGGCGTATGGCTGAGTAATGCGTATTCATCGATGTGTCCCTACCTCTGTCGATGCAGCGATGGCTGTTAATCGCTCTACCCTCACTGTCGATGTTGACACGCAGACGGTGAGGACTATCTTGACATCTGTCCTGTACGAGAGCGCAACGCTGTCTGTTCGTATCGGCATCTGTTGATGTATCCAACTGAGAGATTGAGTTGGCGCATGTAACTGAGAGGTGGGGATGGCTATGTCGTCTTGACGGATACGATCAGAGTGTATTTAAGAAGTGGACGAGTGTTGTTTGCATTAGTTTACATCAGGTGAGTTAGTGAGAACACTGTGGTAAATCTTTCACTCGTAGTGATAATCTTCGTCGGCATCAGCTCCAGAGTTGCCAAGGAGGACCTGCAGTGAAACGGATGAGAGTGGATACTGCAACACCTATGTATACGTGCAATTGTTGCAATGTTACAATTCCTATGACCCAAGCGAATTCTCACCGAAGAAGCATAAGTCATAAAAATAATGCATGTATTCAAGTATCTGATGGTGTTCAAATGATAAGGAATGCATTCAATTGCCTCATTGCAACATACAGGGTGGAGAGTTCGGTTGTATCCACTGACTACATGTCATTTTTCAATGAGATTAGGCAGAAGGTCATTGAATTATTGGAATCGACCATTAGAATCCATAAAAGCATTAAGGTGAATATGGAAGTTTTTGGGAATTATATTCTTCAGACTCAAGATTTGAGGGACATGAAATCATTCAATTCCCAAAATAAAATAGTGGACCTATCTTCCGATTTAAATGCCGTTTTTGATGGATTCCGTGATGTAATTGTGGCTCAAACAACAGAATTCCAGGAACGTGACTCAGGTATTTATTTTTTAGAAATTTCAACGAGATTGAATCGTAATTTTTTTTATAATTTAGGTTGGACTTGTGAAAAAATAATGTTTCTCGAGGTGAACATTAATAAATACAGTCCACTGGAAGGACGTTCATATGTGAAGCTGCCTGAATGCATTCAATGGAAGAAAGCTGTTGTGAATGTCCGTAACGAAGATCAACACTGTTTTGCTTGGGCTATAACATCAGCATTATATCCTGCAGATGGTAGAGTGTCCGAACTTACATCATATCCACATTTTTCCAATGTTTTAGATGTCACAGGTATGGATTTTCCGGTTAAAGTTAATAGCAAGAGTATTGAAAGATTCGAAGATAGGAATGATATTTCAATTAATGTTTACGGTTTAGAGAGTAAATTTGAGAAGGGCAAAATAAAGTATGAAGTGATTGGTCCATTGCGATACTCACAGAGAAGACTCCGGAGACATGTCAATTTGTTATTTATAACTGATGACACCGGTAATGGTCACTATTGTTGGATCAAAGATCTTTCAAGATTAGTTTCTATTCAACTATCAGCACATGGACACAAAAAATATTTTTGTGATGGATGTTTGATATATTTTTCTAACGAGAGGTTGCTTTTACGTCATGAGATGAATGATTGTAATCACGTTAGTACCACAACACCAAGCACCAATTTTAAGGTCAATAAATATGGTAGGATGGTTGCGGAAAATAAATTAATGTTTGAAAACTTTGAGAGACAAATGAGGGTGCCATTTGTGGTGTATGCTGATTTTGAATCAGTGCTTGAACCGATTCACATGAATGAGCCGAATCCCGAAAGTTCATACACGATTAAAACATTCAAACATAGCCCCATATTCATTTGCTTATTTGATAAAGTGTTCATATAATGATGATTTGATCAAAATTTGTTACATATAGGGGTGTAGATGCAGCTCAGAAATTTGTGAGTAGCATTGAAGATGATTTGAAAGAGATACATGAAAATCATCTCAGATACCCTAAGCCAATGGATGCACAAACTGTCGAAGAAGAAAAACAGTTTATTGCAGCCAGAACTTGTGGTATATGTAATAAACCATTTTTTGATGGTGAAGTCAAAGTTAGAGATCGTTGTCATGTCACAGGGAAGAAAAGATCACATGCCGCTCATTCAAAATGTAATGTGAATTTCAAAATGCCTAATTTTATACCTATTATTTTTCATAATTTGAGTGGCTATGATTGTCATTTATTTATAAAAGAATTGTATAGGAATAAAGAGAAAGTTGATGTTATCCCGCAAACTAAAGAGAAATACATATCTTTCACGAAGCATCTCTTTACACACACAAGAGAAAGTTGATGTTATCCCGCAAACTAAAGAAAAATACATATCTTTCACGAAGCATCTCTTTACACACACCTCTACCGATGAAGATGGTAAGGTTAGGAAGAATTATCTCAAAATGTGATTTATTGATAGTTATAAATTTATGACTAATTTGTTGGAGAAGTTGGATGCTAAATTGACCTCTGATCAATGTTTGGAGATGCATAAACATTTCCCACAAATTGAGAAATTCAATTTGATGATACAGAAAGGTGTATTTCCATATAGTTTCGTTGATGACATCGACACATCAGTTTTACGACACACTCAATTATGAACATATATCGGAAACTGATTATGATAGGGCTAGAAATGTGTGGAATTTATTCGAGTGTCAAAATTTGGGTGAATACTCTGATTTGTATTTGAAGTCGGATATTATGTGATATTTTTGAAAACTTTCGCACCACAAGCTTAGAGATATATAACTTAGATCCAGCACAATATTACACTGCACCTGGATTATCTTGGGATGCCATGTTGAAGTATACGAATATCGAATTGGAATTACTAACTGACATTGATATGATTCACTTTTTTCAAAAAGGTATACGAGGTGGAATTAGTCAGTGAAGCGAGAGAAAACATGTAGCAAATAATAAATTTTTACCAAATTATAATCCCAATGAACCTTCCACATTCATTACATATTTAGATGCAACAAATCTATACGGTCATAGTATGTCACAACCTCTACCAACAAGTGAATTTACATGGTTGACACCTAATGAAATTCTCAATCTTGATGTGATGAATGTGAGTGTTGATAGTCCGTATGGGTATGTGTTTGAAGTGGACATTCATTATCCACAAGAGTTGCATGATAAACATTCTGATCTTCCATTTTTAGTTGAAAAAATAATACCACCTCGTACACAATCGAAAGCCATCAAAAATGGGTTGATTGTAATGAATACACATAGAGTATTGAAATTCAAACAATCACGTTGGATGAAACCCTATATAGATCTCCATACTGAAATGCGTAATAGGTCTAACAACAAATCTGTTCAAGATTTCTATAAACTAATGAATAACGCGGTATATGGAAAGACAATGGAAAATGTCGATAATCGAATTGATGTTAGACTCGTTTACACATTGGGAAAATATAAAGAAAATATAGGTGCCAACACTCTCATAGCCAGACCAAATTTCAAAAATTGTTCAATTTTCACAGATAATTTCGTTGCCATTCAAATGTGTAAAGTTAAAGTACACTATGATAAATCATTATATTTGGGATTTTCTATATTAGAATTATCTAAAACAGTCATGTATTACTTTTCCTATGGATTCATCAAACAACACTTTGATGAAAATGTCTCTTTACTTTACACAGATACCGACTCATTCTGAAAGTAAATACAGAAAATGTTATGAATTCATGAAAACTAACATAAGTAGGTTTGATACATCCAATTACAGTATAAATAACCACTTCAATATGCCAGTAACGAGATCAATCTTTGGTAACTTCAAAGACGAATTTTCGAATGGTCCAATCATGAGCTTTTATGGTACAGGTGCAAGAGAGTATTATGTGAAATATGTTGATGGTGAATTCAAAAAAAGCTAAAGGGGTGAAACGATCGGTTATAAAAAATGAATTGACAGGTGAAGATTAGCAACAAATCGTCGAACAAGGTGGCATGATATTCAGAAAGATGAATTCATTTAGAAGCGTGTTACATGATATGTATACTGAATTTAAGAATAAAGTTGCATTATCATACCACGACGATAAACGATTTATCATTCCAAATACTACCCACACGCTTCCTTGGGGTCATAATAATATTGAATTTTATCAAAACGATCTGAATGATAACATTCGCTGGATAACTAATATTATTCAACAATCACAATCTCAGGAGAGTCCATTGGATCAATTAATTAATTTATTGTCTGCCGAGATCAATGATTGAAATATCTTTGAAACCGGAAAATCCAATATTGATATTTATGTAGGTATTCATAAATGAAACTGTAATGTGATATTAATGTATATGTATTACTTAAATGGATATAAAAATGATAGAAATTTTATTTGTTTTATTTCTATTTTCCTAACCAATTACTGCAAAGTATATAGCATAATGTAAATGATAGAAATATCAGTTTGAAAAGAATCATCGTAGAGTGCACAATGTCTAAAACAATCGATAAGTTTGGCAGATTGAAGTAACAATTTTAGGGTTTGAAGTTTTATGACTCTATTTTTTTCGTACCATTTTGCTAGTTTTTTTACGGTATTTCATATTAAACACACTAACCAAGTAAGCCTGATATTTTTATGAGCCATTTCAGAATGGCATCCACACAGGAAATCAACAACGCCGTGGCATCCATCATTCCAGTGGTCGATCAGGAGGAAGAGAAGGCAGCATCTTCAAGCGCTCGGGACCGCTCTCTCAGCCCTGAGTTATTCCAGGCGGGCAGGCGAACAAGCGGACAATCTAAGCCGGTGGTGAAGGACAAGGTGGCAAGTTTGAGCGGTAAGAACCGATGTCTCAGCCCTGACTTATTTGAGAAGGAGGACAGGGTTGTTAAGAAGGTCTGTTGACAACCTGCAGCTAGGTCTGGTCCTATTGGGAAGTATAGAGTTGCTTGCAATAAGACTAATCCTTATGCTGGTAGTTGGACGACCGCTCGTAAGAGCTTCACGCCACCCGCAGCAGCAGTGGTGAAACAACCCAGGGCGCCTTCTCCGGAGGAGCCACCAGTCGTATTGACCCCCTCGGGGTCAATACGACTGGAGGTTTTTGCCGATGCTGGCAACACCGGCGAATCCTGGAGTTTTAGTGCCACAAGTGCCAATGCGACAGCCTATCGGAGAGGTGAGTGAAGAGATGGAGTCTTACCTACAGAGGTGTAGGGAAATTGATCTTGCTTCCCGAGGTAGTTTGGCCAAGTTGGCTAGCAATTCCCGCCGACGGGCTGAAATTGTTATCCAACGAAATGATCTTTTGAAACGATTGGCCGAACTAGATCGAGAGCATACATCTCTGGAGGAAAGTGGTAAAGCAGAGACCTTTTCGGTAGAGCGATGTACAAATTTAAAAACTTCATTAGGAACATTTTTTGTAGATAGATGAGTGAATAATAATGTAGATTGAGTGTGAATAAAAGATTAGGAGTAGGTTAGTTAGATATATTTAGATATGGTAGTTTCAAGTTTATATTTGTAATTTTAGGAACCAAAAAAAATATAATGAAAAAAAGAAGTGAAATAAAGGGTGTACATTGTTTTAGTTTGGTACACATTGAACAATGCGATGGTTGGAGCATTTTTCTTCACTTCATCTTGTTATTATTTTCTTTTTCTATTTCAATTCCAAGCTCTTCTAGACAAATACCTCACATCAATATTTGTGTTCTCAAATCACTTGTAAATAATCTCTTTCATTAAATTTACCGTATGTCATTTTACAATTCATTCCCACTTAATCTCCATTCCTCCCCAATCCTCCTCCACTCCGTTTCAAAAGTATAAAAGTAGGAATTATCTGTTGGAATATCCAGTTGATCACTCACCTCCAATATGGAACCTGACTCAACTAGTGAACCATATAGCGTTCAGGAGCCTCAGACACCATTTTGGATGCCGATTCATCAACCCTTAGTCCACTCGACGACGGCACCTCACGGGATTGCGTATGATGACATAATATACAATTATAGACTTCAGGTGCAATTTGTTAACGGCAGTGATGAGGCGCACCTTTCGAACAATGAATATCCAGACCCAAACAATTGGCGGGATCCCGATTGGGATGACATAGTGCCTGGGGACAGCGATAATGATGATGACGATGATGCTGGCGTTGACGCTGACGATGAGTCTGAGGATAGACGTCCTCCACCATCCCCAATCTTCATCGAAGACAGTCCTCCACCATCCCCCATCCTGATTGATGATGAAATCCTCAATTCAGATGATGATTTCCAATCATTTCCATCCTTTCCTTTCCTTTCCTTTCCTTCCACGGAGTACACACTTTTTGGTTGGTGTACACGAGGCACTGCGAGGCTGGGGCAGTGTCTTCCTCCCTCGCCTTATCAGTTTTTTTTTCATAATAATCACTAAGAATTTCTCATAATAATTGCTGAGTTTCATGAAGATCGTCATTCTTGATGTTGCCGAATATCAAACACTGAATTTCATTTCACTCCCCTCCGTTTCATTTTTTCCAATATAAATATAGTATCAATCCCAGTTCTACATCATTCTTCCATAATGTCTAGTACAGGACCCATCCAGATACATGAAATAGATTTAACGTCCGATCATTTCAGTACAACCTTCGCTCAATTTCTGCAGAGAATCTATGATCTTCCTGATGATTTCCCAAAACGAGTAGAACAAGGTATGCAGGAGGAAGTAGATGTAGAGTTTGAGATGGCTGTTGACGACAACAATCCAGATGATTATGCGGACGATGTGATTAGTATATTATCTGATTCAGATAATTATGACGACGACATCATGAGTATATCATCTGATTCAGATGATTATGAGGACTACATCATTAGTATATCATCTGATTCAGATGATTCAGATGACGACACCATCATTATTGTTTCTGATGATGAGGAGCGTTAGTCCATATCATTGCATGGATTAATGAAAAAAACAAGCTTTTTCAGGGCTACAATTGAAGACTGTAACAAAAAACAGCTCCATTGTTAACATTATGTTAACATTATAGTCTCGAACAAACAAAATGCATGTAAAAGTACTATCATATCACTCTGTAGTACTCACCATTATATGCATTCAATGATTGACAAAATGCCAACTTCAACTATCATTCAAAGTAGTACTCATCATATGCACAGATATTCAATGATTGACAAAATCCTAACTTCGACTTTTTTAGTCAAAGTAGTCATTTGTCTCATAATCTGAGAATTTTACTACTACTGTTTGTGTGAATTATGTAGCCCTGAAAAGGGCTGTTGTTTTTTTATTGACTCGTAGGTCCACGCTTATTGTGCCGCAGGTTTGACATTGTTACATATAATGCATGTCGACACTCGGGTGAAGTTTGTTAGGGCCTCTCGCAAGCATCACACCAATTCTGCCCCATTTCCATAATAAAGACGGTGTTGTGGATGTTGACATGATGATACCACCCTCCATTGTTATTTCTGTGTGAATAAAAACGAAAGCATTACCAACATAGTTTCTTGTTACCACCATCAATTGTGCTGATCAACACGTATGCATCCATTGCACAATATATGTCCAATGGATCTTCTAATGTCTCACTGACATTGAGCATTCGCATACCGATCCTCAAAGCACCATCATCGTCAGTAGAATCAGCTACAATCCTTTCATTGTCTTCGTCCCAATTCACAACCCCCTCAATCTCCACCACGTCATCATCTTCTTTAGCCTCATTTTCAACTTCATCCATCACATCGACTCCAATATCCTCTTCTTCAACTATCACTTCCTCTAGTGAAATGTTGACATCCTCATCATCTGACTCGTCTATCCAATTATTTTCATCAATAGCAGATATGTTATTTAATGCAGCAGCTATTTTTCCAGAATTCATCTTGTTGTTTGCTCACACTTGTTTGCTCACAGATGTAGAGTGAATAAATGAACTTCAGGATGGTAAGTCGATTTATATGATTGAATAGGAAGTGGAATTGGTACGACTCCCACCTACCACTTGACTCGTTTTGAGTGGGAGAGAAGGATAAGTTTCCCCACTACACTTTCACATGATGTTAATCTGTACAAATAGAGAATGTCGTTGTAAGAGAGAGCAGTCAGAGTATCTATAAGTCATCTCTTATTATTTCTAAACGAATTAGTAAAAATGCCGTTTCCAAAAGAGTGGGATGAAAAACCAAAGGTGTGTGTCTACCCAATGATGATAGTGGAGGCTATTGTGTGCTACTTTTGCCAAATAAGTAGACCTAAGGAAACAATTAATCCTTGCACTGGTATGTGCAATGATTGTATGTCGCGGATTCAGCTGTCGCCTCCATCTCATCTACCGAAGCGGCCAAAAATAGAATATCGTCAGCAACAGTTAAAGTGACTGAAGTGTTCCGAACCTATAATATCCAATAATATGGGTATTTGTAGAAATATTTGTGCTACCTGTGCTGCTTTTCCAGCTCCGCTGCTATGTTGTTTGCGTTGTGATACATACACAACGAATTGGAATCATTTATGCACTTCATGTAGAAGTACTTGGGATCTGTGTGAGAACGTTGGTCAACTCTACCCCAATAGGAGAATTCATTTCCTTCAATGTTGCTGTCTGACACATGATCAACAAATATTGAGGAGAAGAATCAAAGAACATTCTACAACGACAGAGACACATCAACACTTTTAATTTTTTTTTTTTTTATTAATGTCATTGTCTTCTGTTATTAATAAATATATTATTTTGAATCTATTTGTGTTATTTTCTCACATTTTGAAATGCATGCATGCAACACAAACTGTTTCTCTTGAATGACAAAGATCGTCACATGCGTGAACAGTTTAGTGAAAGAGCGCATGTGCTAGTCAATGAAAGAGTGGGCTGGTTGATAGAAGAGTGCATGCAAAAGCGCATGTGGTAGTCAATGAAAAAGTGGGCTAGTTCATAGAAGAGCGCATGCGTTAGTTTATTTTCTTCTATAAAAGGTGAAGTATCAGTAACATCATCACCTTTCCTATTCACACTCTATTGCTATCACATATCATTCCTCAGACCTAAATAATCATTACCATGAGCTCTATGCCGTTGTTGATTGCTGAATATGGTTCACCACTTGTTGATATCCGATCACACTGATTTTGAAAATATTCCAGTATTACATTTATCGAGTCAAGATTCGATAAATGATTTTGATATTAGCGACTTTGTTAACTTTGCAAATGTGCCGGAACCAAATGAGCAAATTGTTATTGGAAATCCAATCGTTTCGCAAGCATCACCACTCAAACACCCTTCATCTACCCTTCCTCTTGGTGTTGATAAGAAATCTAGAACAATCAAGAGGAAGGTTACTAATGCATCTTCATCGATTGTCACTGACTTCAGAGAAAAGAAACAATTGAAAAGTGTTGTGCGAGAGAAAAAACCCACAACGAAAAGTGACAGATCGAAGAGGAAGCCAAAAGGTTCACCTAAAGAAATGAAGGGTGATTTGAAAGCTGAATCGCTATCTTCTTTCAGTCCTCTACTTCGGTTTGGAGAAATGAAAAAGAATGCAAAATGCCGCCTTGTAAAGGCGCAGATGGCTATTGCTGAACTTGAAAAGAGTTAGCGGGCTATTGATGAGGAAACTCTTCAAGCATTAGATGCTAAGATTGCATTAGCGAAGGTTGAATTGGCTAAAATGTATACGGATGCAGATGAACTCCGTTCAAAAATTGTTAAAGATAATCAATTCAATCAACTTTCGAGAATGCAAGCTCAGGCTGAGCTTGAGGAGTCGACTCAACTTCATGACATGGCATTATCAGTGAGAGATAATTGGCGAAAAGGTTGGAGACTGCATTTCAAAGTGACGGCGATTAGTTTTGGGAATGATAATGTGTTTTCAATATCATGAGTTAAAAAATATAAGCGGGAATGGAGTATACAATTAATTTGGTTTGGTATACACAGAACGTTGCGAATGATTTTTGAGGATGTTTCATACGATGGTTATGTAAAATATTGGACACAACATGATGGATGAACATTGATACAATACATTTATAAAACTGGTTAAAGGATGTCTAATATTGGATAAAATATTTGTGAAAAACGTTACGTATACTAGCTTTTCAAGGTTTGCTGTAATGAAGGCAGCATAGGTGAGGGTTGAAAACTGCCTTCGGGTTGCTAAAGATGGTTCGCCTGATTCACATTGTAAGCTTTCGGATGTACTTGTGCGGAATTCCGGAATGCCCCAAAGGCGATTCTGATAGCACTTCGCCGAATTATTGTATTATTGATCCGTAATCTAACTTTGATCTGATCTTGGTGTTTGGCAAAAGATTCATGAATTTCAGAGTCGAAGTCTACCAGATTATCGAGTGTAGATCGTTACTTTCTAAATCCGCTTTATTGGGGTATGAGAAGTTTTTGTTTTTCCAGACTTCACATTAATCTTTCATTATTATTTGCACATTGCGCAGGTATGTGTAATTGGTCTGTATGATTCAGTTGACGATTTTGAATGGCCGGTTCTGTGGATGGGAACTATGATTGATTCAGACCACAAGCGGAGAGAACCATGTTTGCCCCAAAATACGTTATAGATTCCGAGAAGTGAAGTTTGAGCGTTATTGGGCATCATTTTGACAGTAATTATAGAAATTTTTTGGACCAGAAGAGGAGTTTTGGTTTCGTTAAGGCAGTCCGAAAGTCTTTCTTCTGTTATGAGATGATTTAATGAATTCTTCGGATAACTATCGTCTTCATCAGGTCGACTCGACACGCCAAAATAGGTTTTTAATCCTGAAGATCGATTTTAGGGTTTTCATTGCTAGATCGGAGTTGGAAAGTTGAAGCACACGTTTACGCTATATCTTGTGATGGAATTAAAATGTCTTCTTCATGTCTGATGTAACGGATTGCCAAAAATTCTTTTATTTGTTTTCCAGACTTTGCCAACGGGGATATTATTATTAATTTCTGATACAAATTCTTTCCAACATTGCCTTCTACTTTTTTCACGATGTATCTTGCTTTGGCCTTCAAGTGGTTGAATTCTATCTGGTGTTCAGGAGTTTTAAATTTTCTGAACGTGTAAAATGCTTTTTTATGACTTTTTTACTCCCCCGTGGCATTTCTGATTCCACTAAGAAGGAGCAGTATGTTTGTGAGATGTGGCATTTTCTGATAGCTTTTTCAGTAGATTGCCTAATAATTTGTGGGAAACTACTAATGGTTTATTTATGTCAAGGTTGAGCATGCTTCGGCATCTATTTTTAAAATTTTGGCTTCAATGAATGTTGTGTATCCACTTCAGTTTGCTGTTTTGAGGGACCATTCTGTAGATACAGATTGATTGTTGTGATTGTTCTTTGGAGATGAGTATCGGATGGTGATCGCTTCCATATAGGTTAGGTTAGGTCCAGAGTGAGTGGGTCTATTCGACTCTCTACCGCAACCCACGACGGGTTATTGTGGCTCACACCTATTCACAATCGACCAAATAAACCCAACTTCTCAACGAAGCCGATTAGTTTATTTGGTGAGTGGTCTTTTAGGTCAGATGGTGAGAGTACAGCTCTGCCAAACTCTGAAAACCTGATTTGGCACCCAGCGGAGCAGGCACAAAGTATATACTTTGCTGTTTCATCATTTTCCAAACAGAGGCAACAAACTATCTTCCGACAGTCCGAGTCCCTGCATATGATGATTGAAATTACAGTGACCTGTAAGAAGGCCTGTTAGATATCGTAGTCCATCCCCACTGTAGTCCAACAACTGTTTGGTATCAAGCTTCGAAGGGTGAATAAACGGCTTGGAGTGAGCCAATCCTGAAAGATTCTACCAGAAGTCCATATATCTTCTTACCATTCAGGTGTTCAATCTTTGTTTGGCAAAGCTTAGAGTGATGCCAATGACAGGTTCTGATCCAATGAAGCTGCTTGCAGCACCCTCCTTTAGTAGATGCATACAGCCGGATTCCGGCCTCCCCCCACCACTATGACGTATTAATTGCTTTTTTTTAGTGTTTAGTAACATCAAGTTGAAGTGTCTGGTGCATGGATCATTCAGAATTTTTCGAAATTTTGTGTGTGACGTAATGACGTAATTACATTTGGTTGGGGCGTGTGTTGGAATGCATGGTATAGGGTTTTTCATGTGTGTCTCTGTATACAAACATACGTCTGCATATTTCAAAGATCCTCCAAGTAATGAATGTTCCATCGGTGTGAGTCCACCAAGCGGTGTGACGTCACAGCAAGCAAGGTGAAGGATTTATCATGTGCATGTCTGTATACAAACATACGTCTGCATACTTCAAAGATCCTCCAAGTAATGAATGTTCCATCGGTGTGAGCCCACCAAGTTAGTGGTGTGACAGCTGCAACCGTTCAGCGGTAGGAGAGCGAGATGTGCACTCCACGGCGTATGGCTGAGTGATGCGTATTCATCGATGTGTCCCTACCTACGAGAGCGCAACGCTGTCTGTTTGTATCGGCATCTGTTAATGTGTCCAACTGAGAGATTGAGTTGGCGCATGTAACTGAGAGATGGGGATGGCTATGTCGTCTTGACGGATACGATCAGAGTGTATTTAAGAAGTGAACGAGTGTTGGTTGCATGAGTTTACATCAAGTGAGTTAATGAGAACGTATCATAGAAAATTTATTCCTGTGACTGTGGTAAATCGTTCACTCGTAGTGATAATCATCGTCAGCATTAGCTCCAGAGTTGCCAAGGAGAACCTGCAGTGAAACGGAAGAGAGTGGATAATGCAACACCTATGTATACGTGCAATTGTTGCAATGTGACAGTTCTTATGACCCAAGTGAATTCTCACCGAAGAAGCATAAGTCATAAAAATAATGCATGTGTTCAAGTGTCTGATGGTGTTCAAGTGTCTGATGGTGTTCAAGTGTCTGATGGTGTTCAAATGATAATGAATACATTCAATTGCCGCATTGCAACATACAGGGTGGAGAGTTCGGTTGTATCCACTGACTACATGTCATTTTTCAATGAGATTAGGCAGAAGGTCATTGAATTATTGGAATCGAATCCATAAAAGCATCAAGGTGAATATGGAAGTATTTGGGAATTATATTCTTCAGACTCAAGATTTGAGGGACATGAAATCATTCAATTCCCAAAATAAAATAGTGGACCTATCTTCCGATTTGAATGCCGTTTTTGATGGATTCTGTGATGTAATTGTGGCTCAAACGACAGAATTCCAGGAACGTGACTCAGGTATTTTTTTTTATAAATTTCAACGAGATTGAATAGTAATTTTTTTTATAATTTAGGTTGGACTTGTGAAAAAATAATGTTTCTCGAGGTCAACATTAATAAATACAGTCCACTGGAAGAACGTTCATATGTGAAGCTGCCTGAATGCATTCAATGGAAGAGAGCTGTTGTGAATGTCCGTAACGAAGATCAACACTGTTTTGCTTAGGCTATAACATTAGCATTATATCCTGCAGATGATAGAGTGTCCGAACTTACATCATATCCACATTTTTCCAATGTTTTAGATGTCACAGGTATGGATTTTCCGGTTAAAGTTAATAGCAAGAGTATTGAAAGATTCGAAGATAGGAATGATATTTCAATTAATGTTTACGGTTTAGAGAGTGAATTTGAGAAGGGCTAAATAAAGTATGAAGTGATTGGTCCATTGCGAAACTCACAGAGAAGACTCCGGAGACATGTCAATTTGTTACTTATAATTGATGACACCGGTAATGGTTACTATTGTTGGATCAAAGATCTTTCAAGATTAGTTTCTATTCAACTATCAGCACATGGACAATGACATAACAGCGTCTACAATGAAAAAATATGATGCTATGTCTAACATAACAGCGACTACAATAAAAAAATATGATGTACTGGAACAGAGAGTTGAAGTTTTGGAGAAAAAACATAAAGTCAGGCCATCAGGCGGACTGGGACATCCAGGACTGGACATTAATCCAAATGTTAGAATAATAGAACCAAAACCAAAACCAATAGATGATGTATTATTTGAACGAACATGGTGAATCTACTCCCGCGTTAGGTTAGGTTAGGTTACGTTAGGTTAGGTTTATTGAGTTCACTAAGTAAACTGAAACTCATAAGTATTTAAGGAATTTTGAAAAGGTAGTAAACCTTACGGAAAAAGTTCAATAAATATTCAAATACCGATAATCTTGAAGTAACATTTTATTTTTTTTCACATTTTGCTCGTTTTTTTACGGTATTTCATATTAAACACACTAACCAAGTAAGCCTGATATTTTTATGAGCCGTCGTGTGCATGCGCGCCCTCTCCACATTCCCACAACTCGCGCATGCATGCCCATACTACAAGGAGAGCACTCCTCAACAATCAATACGACGACTCAAGTCAAACAGAGTAGTCCAGTCCACTCCAGCTCAGTCCAGTCCGGTGAAGAAGCAGAATTTTGAGTAGGTTGAAATTGTTATTTTCCTTTCTTTCTATCAACTAACTTTGTATTATTTTGCAATTCAGAATGGCATCCACACAGGAAATCAGCAACGCCGTGGCATCCATCATTCCAGCGGTCGATCAGGAGAAGGAGAAGGCAGCATCTTCAAGCGCTCGGGACCGCTCTCTCAGCCCTGAGTTATTCCAGGCGGGCAGGCGAACAGGCGGACAATCTAGGCCGGTGGTGAAGGACAAGGTGGCAAGTTCGAGCGGTAAGGACCGATGTCTCAGCCCTGACTTATTTGAGGAGGAGGACAGGGTTGTTAAGAAGGTCTGTGGACAACCTGCAGCTAGGTCTGGTCCTATTGGGAAGTATAGAGTTGCTTGCAATAAGACTAATCCTTATACAGGTAGTTGGACGACCGCTCGTAAGAGCTTGAGACCCTCCACGCCACCCGCAGCAGCAGTGGTGAAACAACCCAGGGTGCCTTCTCCGGAGGAGCCTCCAGTCGTATTGACCCCCTCGGAGGAGGCTCCCGTCGTATTGACCCCGTTGGCGATGCCGATTTTGCCGATGCTGGCAACACCGGCGAATCCTGGAGTGTTAGTGCCACAAGTGCCAGTGCGACAGCCTATCGGAGAGGTGAGTGAAGAGATGGAGTCTTACCTACAGAGGTGAAGGGACATTGATCTTGCTTCCCGAGCTAGTTTGGCCAAGTTGGCTAGCAATTCCCGCCGACGGGCTGAAATTGTTAGCCAACGAAATGATCTTTCGAAACGATTGGCCGAACTAGATCGAGAGCATATATCTCTGGAGGAAAGCGATAAAGCAGAGACCTCTTCGGTAGAGCGATGTAC
>NW_019295278.1:0-19665 GCF_000500325.1 Leptinotarsa decemlineata
GTTATTTTTGTATTTTAAGAAAGTTTTCAACATCAAAAATAAGCAAGTTATAACGAAAATGATGTTGGTCCATCCCTATATTTTGCAGTGAAAAAATAATATGAAAACTAACCCGTTAGGTTACAATCCCATTTGAAAAAATCGTTATCACTTTACCATTAACTTTATTTATATACTTCAGAAGTTTGATCGGTTCAAAATGCTGAGCTTGAAATGAAAAAGCATTTTTATAGTTTTGTGAAAAATGAGTTTTCGTCCAAAATAGTTCAAAAACGTTTGATGATACGTTAAGTATAGCTATAATGTGTTTTCATCAATGCTGCAGGCAATAGTTTTTGATGTATTTAGAAGTAAAGGAAATGTTTTGAAAAATTACAAAGAAAGCTATCTTCACTTCAATTTTTTTCAAAATTGAGCACTTCAAACCAGTTAAACTTCTAGAGTAAATTAAAATTACATAAATATAGTGAATTGTGCAGTGGCAAAGATTATTCTTCATTTTGGGTGGTAGTGAAAAGAGATTTTCAGTTTTGAGGACGAAAACTTTCTTAGTTTTGATACTAAGTACTTTTATAAAAAACATGAATGATTTTTCCAAGCACTTCGAACATATTTTATGAGTTTCCACCAAAAAATGTATTGTTATTTAGTTATTTTACTTTGAAACTTTCAATTGTGGCGTCTGACGAATCAAAATCAACAATTATGAAGCTTCTCCTTTGTGTTTGATCTACACACACCATCAAAGCCACCATTTTTTTCTTATTTTCTCATACGCTATATTTCTACTGGGGTTGATTTTTTTGGAGTTATACTTCTTTTGGCGCGTTAAAGAAAAAAGATGACACCGTGAAATTAGCTTTTTCTTCTTTAATTTATATGGCCGTTGCTTCTCAGTCGAGCGCATTTGGCCAGACTCCTCTTTTCCATAGTGAACAGAAGATTTGTCCGGGGGCGCAGCTCGAGGCAATGCTGCCACTCTTTCCTCATTTACTTTTTCTTTTATGAAAACACTTCATTTTTTCAGTAGGGGACCGCCAGTCTTCTCAATATGACTTTCACAAATAACACATCTATTATCGGACTGACGACCTCGTCGAATCCGTCGACATCCAGCCTGGTTACTGGCGTAGGGGGCCGCCAGTCCTCTCAAAACGCTTTCAGTTGATATTAATTTGAACTTGATTCATTTTTTTTGAAACACCTCTCTTTTGGACTCCACTCCGACCACGACATCCACGTGCCATCTTTGAGGATGTGTTATCGGCATAACCGTCCTCTGTCGCGATCGGAGAATTGGTAAAATTTATAAACAAACTTTTGGTACTCCAATGGGAGCTAAGATTGATACATACACACCCACTGTTTTTTTGGTGAAATACCTACTTTTTGAGTTATTTGCAAAAACGGTATGTAAACGTGCTAGGTTGGTTGAAAAATTGTCACTTTTGCTCACTAGTCAAAAAAGTGAATAAAATTAGTTAAATTTTTCATTTCCAGACTTATTTTCGATGAAATATTTACCCTCAGTGTAAAAGCAACCCCTAATACTGGATCAACTTTGAAGTAGAGTAAGTAGAGCCAAATCCCAAATTTTTCTGCAAATTGGTGCTGTTTTTTAGAAATATACCTACACTATCGCCGTATTTTACCTCCAATGAATGAACTTTAGCAACGTGACAACCTTGTAAAACATAATTCTGGTTTGGTTATTTTTTTTTCAAATTCATATTGGTCGCCTTAACTTCAAAGTAATACCTACATTGCCAATAATGCAGAGCTGCTGTAAAAACTGAATGAAAGTACTTAAGTATTCCGAATCAGTTTCAGAATCAGTACTTCATATACTTTAAACCTATTCATAAGCTAGGTACCATTACTATGTTTTCATTTTCTTGCAATCTAGTTTGCAGTCAATTAGCTCTCATTTTCATTGAAAAATTCAGTACCTACCAATTTCCTCAACGTATTCTATACTCCAATTCCAATATACAGGGTGTATGTTTAATAATGATGATTCTCTTTTCAATTTTATGAAAAAATGTTCATGCAAAACAATAATAATTTTCATCGTTTTTTTGACAAAAAGAGTGAATAAACAATATATTCACTCTATTCTTTATGCAATTATCGTATTGGGATGATTTGAGAAAATTTAATGCACTTTGGAGATTTTCTTTGTTCTGGTAGATGGAAATTGTATGTTTCATCATCATATCATTTATCATGTGATGATAACAATTGAATATATATCAACATTCACAAAATAAAAATAGTTAGATAATGAAGTTGTAATAAGTTTCAGACAGAAAGGAAGGCATAAAACACAATCACGATTGAAATTTCTTCCTTCTATTACCTTTTCCTAATGTATTATCACCTCTGAAAAATTGGTATGAAAAATCAGTTCCCTAAGATAAGTATCATATTGAAATTGTTATTGGTTTCCGGTAGATATTAGATTGGCGAATTTGAAAATTAAGAAACTAATGGGCACTTTACTTGATAAGGAAGTACGAGATTTGTTTACCTCAATAATAAGATCATCAAATGATCAGGATTATACTTTCTTTACCTTTTTCTTTCATAGCCTGGAAAACAGTATCCAGTTTTTCTTCGTCGAGTATTTCCAACAACTTGCCACCTGACTGCCGCTTACAATACTCAATAGCTTCATGGTTTTTCATCTGGAGAAGAAAACAATAACCATATAATTATATAGGAAACCAGATGTGATTCAATTGAATGCAAAATAACAATTATATTTCAAAAACTTAATCAAACATAGAATTTTGAACACTATAGATTTTTATGTTATTTTCCTTTGTAAAAATTGACTCTTTCCACTCATTCTGCAACACTTGAAACCATAATTAATATGAATGGAATAGTTGAGTAATTTCTGGAAACAATATTCCCAGCTGGAGGTATAAATCCTGGTTCAGTAAAAAAAATAGAACTATCATCTTCAGATTGACAGGATATTTTTTTCTACTTGCAAACACCACCACCGCATTGATGTCGGAAAGCAGTCACTTTTTCCTTGGGCAAAGGAAATTAGACAATTGCATAATTAGAGAATCAGCAATGAACTGATACAGGTTTCCAAAATACACCGAATTCACTGCTAACACGAGCAGATAGTACAATAACACCAACAACAAAAAAGCAAATTTGCTTGTTTAACAATTTCCGTCCTACTCCTACATACCATTCTTTCGAAAAATATTATTTCATTCCATGGTCGGGTCTTTATGGCGTATTGAGCAACAATAGACTTTTCTGGTCCGTACCACTCGTTGAAATTAACGAGTTTTGAAAACTACTTTCATTTTTAGTTTTTCGACAATTCAATCCATTTTTCGGGGTTTTCATTTATGGCTGTCCAGCTTGCTCAAATATCGTTTTTTATAAGTTATTGACTAGTCTGAATCTTTCTCAGGCGGAAAATTTCGTTTAGGTGATAATAGCATATTTATCTTTCGATTTAGATACCCCGACATTAGCCGATAATGCACAAAGGTAATTTTCAGGTTATGGTACCAAAAATTATTGAATGGAGTAGGTATAAGTTGATGGATAAAACTAATAAGTATTCGTAAGAAAATGTCCTTATAAGGCAAAACTGCAGTAACGTTAGTTACAAATACAAGTGATATAAAAACATAGGAAGTTTTATTTCTTATTTTTCATAAAAATACAATAGGCATAGTTAATTGGAAAAATTAAAGGATCTGTTTTCTCTAAGATGAATGTTCAAATTTCGCGGGTTATGTACATTCGATTAGCGGATTTTTTTATTTTTTAATGTCGGTAAACTCGTCTAAAACATATGCTCACAGTTTCAGCATTTAGCATGTTTAGTTTGTTGGTAAGAGGCATGAAAGTTAGAAGAGTTTTGAGTGTTCGGCGATTTTCTGCAATCGAAAACAAATCAAAAACTTTTGCATCAAATTATGTGTGAAAAATGGAATTGAGTGCTCAAAAAACACTTGAATTGTTGACAGTGGCATACGGTAATTGTACTCTGAGTAACAAAAATGTTCACAAGTTGTACAAGCTTTTCACAGAAGATCGAGAAAATGTGAATGAACAGACAATGAAAATGTCAAGAAAGAGAAGAAAATTGATATGGAGAATCGTCGAATCACTATTAGAAAAGTTTCTGAGAATGTCGGCATATCGGTTGGCTCATGCCATGCAATTTTTTCGGAAATTTTGTGCATGTAACGTGTGACAACGAAGTTCGTTCCAAAATTGCTGAATTTTGACTAAAAAAACATCGCATGAGCATCGCTCAGGAATTGTTAAATGACGTCAACGGCGATCCAGATTTGCTTAAAAAGGCCATAACTGGTGACGAATCATGAGTATATGGTTATGACATCGAAACCAAAGTCCAATCGTCCCAATGGAAGAGACCAGGAGAGCCAAGACCAAAAATAGCATGCCAAGTTCGATCAAATGTCATGGTTTTGCTCACCGTTCTCTTCGATTACCATGGCTTAGTGCATCAGGAGCTCTTGCCATATAGTCGTTCAGACAATAAGGAGTATTATCTTGAAGTTATGGGCCGCTTGCGGAAAGCAATAAGAAGAAAACGTCCGGTATTGTGAAAAAACAATTCATGGGTTTTGCATCACGATAATGAACCTGATCACGCAATTTTTTTGCCAAATCCGTAATCATGCCTCAGTCACCCTATTCACCAGTTATGGCCTTCTGCAACTTTTCAACTTTTTCCTGTTCCCGAGATTGTAGAGATCAGTGAATGGATGGCGTTTTGTGGCGATTGAGGGGATAAAAACCGAATCGCTGGGACAGCTCAAAGATATACCAATTGCTTCTGAGAACTGCTTCAAGGACTGGGAAAAACGCTGGCACGAGTGTATTATATCTGAAGGGGACTCCTTTGAATAGGACAAAATAGAAATTGATGAATGAATGAATATTTTTTGCAAAAAATTAAAATTTACTTTTGAACAGAGTAGTATAAGTGTGACATAATCATGACGAGACACACAATTTACCTTGATATAATCACGTTTCTGGAATAGCAAAAGAAACAGCCTCTGGAGAACTTTCAAAACTGTTTCGAACTGGAAAGCTGTTCACACAAATAATTAACTTTCATTGATTCATAAATCTGAAATCAAACCTGTTACTCACTTGTATGGATCTCTGTCCACAAACATAGCCCAAGGCTACCAGATCATCATAAAAAAAGCATTCGCTTGATTGGGAATCCAATCAACACAAACGACAGCGATTGTCTAGCACATCGAAATGAGAAATTCTATTCTATGGATAATTTCATAGAAATTGTTTGATTGACTTGAATCCCTTGATTTTTACTATTCAAATCTACAAGCGAATGTAATTTAAAGTAATTTAATTCCAAACGAAAAGGTACAAGTTCCGCTTCCAGAGCGAATTGAGAATTATTTTGCAGTGCTTTAACAACTTCATAAAAAATCAATAATCCTTAAATCTTATATAAAATTGAGTTCATAGCCAGAATCGATTAAGTGAAACTTTTATGTGAAGTAGCAACGCCAAACTTTTATTCATTTACAATTTATCTGCTCACGAGCATAGCCCAAGGCTACCGGATTATAAAAAAGAAGCATTCGCCTGACTGGAAACCCAACTAACACAAACAACATCGACAGTCTATTACATCGACAGGACAAATTCCATTCTATGGATAATTATATAGAAATTATTTGATTGACCTTTTCCTCCAGATCAAATCCACAAGCGAATGTAATATAAAGTATCCATGATAATATTTATAGGATATTCACAATAAATTTTATTTGAGACGCGTATGCCACATGATAGCAACTTCATCAGTTACTGGTACATGAAAGTAATTAAATTATTTGTCTAATAAGTTTCGTTATTACTTACTCTTAGATTAAAGACGTTGTCGAATTATTTGATGTACCCGTAACTGATAAAGCTACCATGTAGCAAGATGCGTCTAAAATAGAATTTATTGTAAAAATCATCATCATAGTGTTGATAATGTTCATCAAGTAATAGGTCACAGTATTCGTATTATAAAGTAATTCAGTTCCAAAGGAAATAGCACAAGTTCCGCTTCAAGAACGATTTGAGGATTACTCTGCAGTGCTTTTGCAACATCATAGAAAATTAATAATTCCAGAATCTTAAATGATAATTGAGTTCGTAGCCAAATTTGAATAATTAAACCTTGCATGTGAAGTAGCAACACCAAAGTTATTCCAATAATTTACAACTCCTTGTTAAAAATCAATTTGGTGGTTTAGTGTAGCTCATTGAATTTTTATTGTACACGACTCAGAGCTAACTAACTTGGTAGATACTTATCACCCGCAATCTCGAAAGAATACATTTATGAAAAAATGAATGAAATGAATGAAAAAAGATTCCATCTCCCCCCCAATAATTTACAGTTTGTCGTTTACTAACCTGCTTATCAATGAAAATAAACTGAGGCTCCACTTCAGTTGTATTTTTAATGTAACAAGTTTGACCCTCAAGTTCAACTTTCAAGAGGGATACCTCCTTACTTTCGCACTCATCCTCGAGCTGGTAACGTTCACAAACATATTGAAGTTGATTTTTGCACGACAGTTCCTTCCACTCAAGAGAATTATTAGAGTCTGTAACTCCTACGCAATATCCTTTTCCTTGAGGTTCATTCGGACTCCAGTTGAAATATGACAGTTCTTTGCCATCCAAAGTATACCATTTAGTTCCATAACACTTGTTAGCAGAAATCCAAACTGGCGTGTTTACACCTAAAACATATATGTTAAAATACACTGTGTTACTTCCGAGTCTGAAGTGGTATAAGTGCAAATATTAACAACTATGTAATTGCTCAAAATACAACTAAGACGCCATATACAAAGAACAACTATTTCACTTTTTCCACTTATTCACTATCGCTTGCTAGTGACTTTTACCGTGAACGTATATCTGAACTGATTTCAGTCTGAAATGAATCTCATTACGCTTGCTTCAAAATTGACTGCCAGAGCATTTTTGCACGGTCGTCACTCGTCACTAGATTTTTCTCCTACGGTCTTTAAATCCGTCCATACTGTTTCAATACATATTGCCTTGGCAACGATGTACCACTGGGTAGTGGAAACGCATTCGCTACAGGGCCCATTTGACTCCGAAGTGTCTTCCTGCTCAACCAGTAGTCCAGCACGTCTGTGACATGTGCTCTATGACCAAATTGTGTATTTTCGTTGCCTCATTTGGGCTCTCCCACTCAAGATTAAATAAATACATTGCTTGTTTGAAGGTGGTTGACAATGTTTCGTGGTGTATTTCATCAGTTCGGACTTCCATTGTCTAATATAATATAAATTGATTTGATAACCCTGAAAAAAATCAAAAAGATTAACCGAAAATAACAATTTTATTAAACAAAAAACTGAAATTACAAAGAAATAACATACAATAATAACCAAACAAATAAAAATTGAAATATTAATAAAAGCTGACATAATTCAAAAAATTAAAAATATTATTAACAAAAAATGAAAAAATAAAAATTAAAAGANTATTAGACAATGGAAGTCCGAACTGATGAAATAAATACATTGCAATAGGGATTCTCACTAAACTCAGTACTCGGCACCATGCTGGGACACTTGAGGCCAATCAAGTCGAACTCCATTGTTGAGCCAGCTTCGTAATGTCGATCATCGAATTTCTTCTGTCTCACTATTATCTCATCCGATATTTATAGTACTAATCCCTCAGAATCTGATTTTACGATTTTTATACGTATCTTTTGTTGAGTTGCAGAATACAAATTACGTTTTCATTATCAGAATTCTTTAAATTCCCTTCTAATCTCATGGACCCAAGTACGTAGGTATACTCCTTGCTTTCATTTGTGTTTTGCGGGTGTTGTGAATGATTTATGAATTCTCTCAAGCGTTATCGACATGTGCTTTCTGGGGATATGTCGTTTATATGCGAAATGTGGCGGTTTCTTGTTTGTTACATTTCCTTCTGCCTTGCTCAAGGAACATCCCGCTTTTTCTTATGTTTTGGTGAATCCCTTTTTCGTGTTACGTGAGGCGTTGGTCGTTTCTAACAGGCCCTAGTTTCCACAGTTACAAATCGCCAATTTTTGGAAAATCCAGTTTATACTCTCTGTTCAGAAAATGATCAAGATCTTCAGATGATGTGGTGCTGCAGGTTTTTGCGGGTTTTCCTGCAGCTGAAAAAGCAAATGCGCCACTGGAATCAATGAAGTCGCCCCGGAGCGCCAATTAATTTTTATTGTTGTTTTATAATTTAATGTTTCATCGAAAATGAGGTGAATTTTCTTTTTTTTTTTGAAAAATAATCATTCATTCATCAAGTTTTATTTTGTCACCTTCAAAGGAGGAACTCACTCACTGAACAATCACTCATTCATCTCTGTTTCTCCGTACTGGAGGGTCCTAGAAAGCTACAATTTGGCACCTATATAGGTGCTTCTTAGGTATTAGATGCGCCCTAGAAAAGGATTTTCAAATATTCCCCGTGGGGGTAGAAGAGGTGCGTTCACATATGAAAATTACCTTTTCATCACTGTTTCTCCGCTATATTTTCGGAGGCTGGAATTCTGTATGTAGGTTCGTTTTATGTTGTAGATATGCAATAGGAAAGGGTTTTTGAATATTCCAACTGGGGCCCCTCCCTGGGGTATAAAGATCGCCTTTACTTATGAAAATTACCTTATCATCACTGTTTCTACGTACCGGTATATTTTCGGTGGGTGAATTTATATTCAGTATCAGCATTGCATCCGTGCGGAGCCAAGGCTGATCGCTATTAATATAATCAAGATAATAGATGAAAAGGACCATAGATTAAAAATAAATAAAACAAAATAAAAATAAGCAAAAAATTTTGAAGAGATTTGAGAAATTAAAATAGATTTCAAACCAAGTTACTTCACGACGTTTCGATTGTTAGTATCCACAATTGTCTTCGGGTGATGACAGTCATCAGCCAATGACTGTAATGTTTTGCTTATTTCTATTATTCTTCATTTATTTTTACTCTGTGGTCATTTTCATCTATTGTTTCATATATTAATATTCTAGCTATTCATTCTAATTTTATTTGTTCTTCCATAGATTTCATGTTAGAATCATATAAGACAATATCACTATTTCGTTTCAACTTGTATTAGGTCATGTCTTTAGGTCATGCAACCGTGTTAGGAATCACACGTTGAAAGGTAAGATCTCGTTAGTCCTTAGCTCGCACAAGTTTCTCAACTTCTGAGAGTTGTCGTTCGTATGGGGACGACAGCTGATTAACGGAAACACAAACAGATTTTTGAAATTTTAAAGGCACGTTCATATTGTAATATCAGATAAATAAAAACAATATGAATGAAATTAATGAATGAAAGTGAAATCGGACAATTACATACTTGAATAGTTTTCAGGGTGTACAATTTTCTATGGATTCACATTGTATAATCTGCACGATCTGTATGTAATCAATTCAGAAGAGATTTTTTTTAAAATACATTTCAAAAAGTTCTATATTAATGTTTTTCAAAAATCACAATAATTCTAATAGATGGAAAAACGAAATTGACATAATATGTATTTGATGATAAACAGAATATATTGATGATGGTTGATGGATCCTTGAATTTTCAATCATTACTCACCTTTCTTTGTCAGATATTTGAGTACTGCTTCATTTTCAGACTCGTTTTCTATTGTGCTGAGTTTCATGGATAAATCATCACATTGTTTCATTGCTTGACAGAAGGATACCTGATAATGAAATATCGATTCAAAATATTGTGGGAAGATATCTTATTGAATATATTGATTTGAAAGAATTGAAAATTGCTGACCTTCTCCATTCCCAGATGATATATTTTGTTGCCAGTTTGGATGCGACCTAAAAATGTACATGTAGCAGTTACTACGTGGTAGGAGATCATCATGAAGAATGGAAATTGAAACTTCCTATGTTTTTATACCACTTGTATTTGTAACTAACGTTACTGCAGTTTCGTCCTGCAAGTAAATTTATTGTTTTCGTTTGAAAAGCTCCTGTAGGACGAAACTACAGTAACGTTAGTAACAAATACAATTTTTTTTGAAACATTGGATTTGAATCGCTGGAGATTAAATCCATTTGGAAAAACGTTCTCCAAATGAAAGGTGTAACGATGAGCAGCCACAGTCCGTCGCGTATTTCTGATATGTATCGCTCTTGGTTGAATCAAATGTGCCAAGTCAGTTGAACAATCTCCAATCTTCTTTCGATGTTCCAGACTATCAAGGTTGCAAGTGATGTTCGCGTCTCTAATCAGGCGAATGTCTCTTTCCTGGATGGAATCCAGCAGCTCCAGGTTATGCTTAGGAGCAAAGGTCCATGCATAAGAACAATACTTCAATGATGCTCTGATCTGAGCTTTATATAGCATCAAAGTTGCTGGGGTGTGTACAGTTTTCTGTTTCGGAACAGTGTTCCAAGCTTTTGAAAAGTAGCCTTTGCAATTCCAGCGACATGATTGTGCCAAGACATAACCATCAACAAACTCACTATTTCGGGGTTTTTGTGGCATTCAATTGAACCTGGTTCGTTTCACTTCAATTCGAAATCACTTCTAGATCCTTACTGAGATATGCAACCTCTTGCTGCCGAAGAAGATGTGCATCTGCAGCCAATGTCTTGGAATCCAAATGGAATGAAGAGACAAGTGTGCTGTCGTCAGCAAAGCAATATATTGGATTCTTCGATTTTCCAATAAATCGTTGGTATACTCATAATAAAAAGAGGGTTGGAGACAACATGGATCCCTGGAGAACACCAGCGTTCATGGTAAAAGTATTCGAGATACATCTATTGACGGCCACTTGCAGGGAGCGTTCTTTCAGGAAACTGGAGAGCCATACACAAAAATGATCTGACTAGCCATAGCATCAAAGTTTGGCCAGCAAATCCTCATGCCACCCACGGTCGAAGGCCTTAGAAATATCAAAGGCAACAGCTTTTGACTCTCCATGTTTCTTGATTGCGTTTTTCCAAATGTGGGTGACATATATAGAAGGTCGCCTGTTGATCTTTGTTTCCGAAAGCCATATTAATAATCGCTCAAGATGTTAAAGCCTTATGGTTAACGGCTTTCTCAGTGATTTTTGATATTACTGCGGCTAGACTATTGTTATTTGGAAGATTCTTCTTGCCCTTTTTGGGAATAGGCTGAACGCGAACAATCTTCCAACAAGGAGAAAAAACCCCTTCCTTGTAAGACAGGTTGAAAAGTCTGCAAAATACTGGTGCGAGATCATTTGCGCACTTTTTGAATACGATGACGGACACTTCATTAGGACGCCTTGTTAATATTGAACTGTTTCAAAATTCGCCTGACTTTAGACGTTGTCAGAAAGTAATTTACGGCATTGTGGATTCTAGTGTGGGTGGGTGGGATTAGTGGTGATTTATGGAATTCAAAATGTAGCCTTTTAAACACAACAATGAAATTTATTGAATATATAGGAGTAAGAAGTTCAATTTTTCCATATGAGCATCTAGATCCAAAATCAAATTCATTTCACTTCTAGAAATATAGAAATATGGCAAGGCTCCAACGATGCTCATTTCCAAGTTTCAATTCCAACATTAAGCAAAATCACTGTCACTGGACATTAAAGTTTTTATTACCTTTCACTTTTGTAATAACTAGCGCATGAAAATGAAACCCCAGATGCTTTAATGAAATGAAATGAGAGAGAAACAATACATTCGTCATTCGACCAGATAGACACAAAAACCGACGTACTCGAAATACAAAGAAAGAACGAAATGCACAAAATCCGTATCGATTCAGAAGCTTTCCCAGAAAGATTCAGGGGCAAATTGAATATTGCTAACGACTTCCCACTGTAACTTTTTACATGACTAATTATGCAGCAATAACACAGTCGTTGTCATTATAATATCTATGCACTATCGAATCCTAGAGGAATCTCTCAGAGTGGACATTATATGAAATATTGTAGACAATCTACACTGGTACGAAATATTCGCTATTCGACCAGCTGAAATATTCATTTTTGAAGAGCTTATCTTTAGGTGGAGAGGAAAATCTGACATACTCAAAATGCAAAGAAAGAAGGAAATGCACAAAATCCCTATCGATCCATAAGTTTTCCCGAATTCAGGTTATACGTTTGAACAGAATTTCCTCAATAGGAAGATTCAAAGGCAATTTCTTGAACATTATACGGCGTATTGTAGACATCCCTATACTGGTTCGTGGCACAAATATAACGATTCACCAATTTCACCGAAATATCTTGTGAAAAGAGAGGCGTATGTTGATGTACGACTTTGAATTTCTAACTTGAAAAAATACTTTGAAGAAATTTTTCTCGGCAGAGCTGAGTTTGAGGAATTCAATTGATCCTCCAAACAGGTTGAAATTGCTATTATTAACATATGGAAACATATTACATATCGAAATCTTGGACAAAAGCAAAGGTGGTATTTATGCCAGAGGAAGTTTTCAAAAGTTTTCGAAATTATTTACAACTTACGAGATGGATATGAGATTCATATCAAATGTTACATGGCTCGAAGAATTTATTTTCAAGGTATACGATATATTGACAAATTCATTTCTTCAGTGATAAGTGGTCGTGAAAAAATGATATCGGAACGAAAAGCGTTGATTTTATAATATATAATCCAATACCACGATACAATTCAGCGATGTTTCGTAGATCTCATCATGTTAGATACTAGGTCACAAAAACAACGTTAGAAGTCATTTTATCGTATATTAAACAAACCTGAGTTAGGGGTAACAATGGGGAGTTGGCTGTCTTCGTTCATCTTTCACTGCCTGAACCACTGTGCATGCTGTTTTTGGCGAGTGCATTGGCTTGGGATGTGGAGGTTGAGCAAACCGGCCATCGGATGCCTGCTTCCACGTAGCCCCGCTGGATACGGGAATGACAGAATCACTTGTGGTTCTTTTATTCCCTAACTGAATGGCATCCCAACGATGGCCTAATCCTAAGGTGTGTGTATCCGTGCCGAGAGGATGAATGACACTGAGCCTATCAGCTGTCTCTACGAACCTTCAAGATAGCGGGCACCCTCTCGTCGTAGCATCGCCTAATCACGTGACTCTGTCGTGATTGACCTTTTTTCCCCAGCTGCTCGTAGGAATTTTTATGGACAGAGTAAACTTAAAAATTATTTCTGACGCTGAGTCTGTAGAGGAAATGGATATCGAGCTTACGACTCCAACTGACCTACCTGTAAATTTAGATCAGGAGCGAGTCTACAGAGGAGATGGATGTCGAGTTTACGACTCCAACTGACCTCCCTGTAAATTTAGATCAGGAGCGAGTCTACAGAGGAGATGGATGTCGAGTTAACGACTCCAACTGACCTCCCTGTAAATTTAGTTCAGGAGCGAGTCTACAGAGGAGATGGATGTCGAGTTAACGACTCCAAGTGACCTCCCTGTAAATTTAGTTCAGTTGAGAGAACTTCTCAACTCCCCAACTCCTGATCCAATAACTGAACCTAAAAATAAGGTTTGGTGGTGCAGCCAGGAAACGACTGAGTCGTTTCCTCGAGAGCGGGGTACCTAATAAAACTGCCTTGTACCAAATTATTGAGCGGCGTTCGCAAATGTTTCCGCTCAAGTGATGATTCACTAAAACCAGAGGCAAAAAATCCCTGCATGGTTGAATCTAAAGCATCGTCAGGTGTAGCTGACGTGCAAAAACCCTCATACTGGAAGGTTGTCGTGGGTATTGAAGTGGAAATCTTGCCTATTCGACTTGACTATTCGATGAAACAGCAGAGCATATACTTTGTGTCTGCCTGTCGGCCTGTCGGCAGATCCGTACTCTTACAATCTGACCTGAAAGACCACTCACCATGCAAACTAATTGGCTTCGTAAAGAAACTGGGTTTATTTGGTCGAGTGTGAATAGGTTTAAGCCATAATAAACTCCTGCGGGTTGCGGTAGAGGGTCGAATAGACCCACTCACTTTGGAACTGAGCTGAGCTAACCTAACCTAGGGGTAACAATAATGACTCCCTATACCAAGATACCATCTATGAAACCGATAGAAAATTAAAACCACGCAAAAATGAATAATAACGAGAGTCCCAATAGCTTTTACTTCAAAAAGACAACCAGGAAGGAGTCCTCGAAATATCTCCTAACAAGACCGGTTATTCACAATTTTCATTTCATTTTTTCAGTAGGGGACCGCCAGTCTTCTCAATATGACTTTCACAAATAACACATCTCTCAAAACGCTTTCAGTTGATATTAATTTGAACTTATTTCATTTTTTTTTAAACACCTCTCTTTTGGACTCCACTCCGACCACGACATCCACGTGCCATCTTTGAGGATGTGTTATCGGCATAACCGTTCCTCTGTCGCGATCGGAGAATTGGTAAAATTTATAAACAAACTTTTGGTACTCCAATGGGAGCTAAGATTGGCCCCATTTTAGCAGCTTATGTCATGGATGACTTGCTAGATTTGGTCTTACAGGTACTTCCCTTCAATCTTTTCTTTATAAAAAAGTATGTCGATGACATTATTATATCCCTTCCTCAAGATGGAATATTTGAGATTGTGGACATCTTTAATAGTTATGACCCTTACATATACTTCACCATCGAAACTGAGAACAACGAATAATGGGTTCCATTCCTTGACACTAAGGTTATCAGAATACCAGATAATACTTTACTCATAGATTGGTATCGCAAACCTAACTTCTGATAGGTTCTTGAACTATTGGTCATACCATAAACAATCAACGAAAATCAATTTGGTCAAACAAATGAAGAACCGCATTCTGCAGATTTCCAATCCTTCTTTTCATAAAAAAAAATTGAGTACACTTTTCCAATTATTTATCAATAATTCCTACCCGGTGATTTTATCATCTGAAAGAAACACATCTAAAAGATTGTTTTTGGAAATGTCATTTATTTTACAACCTCAGTGAAATCTATGCCATTTTATTAGACATTGACAAAAATCTACATGAATTCCAAACCAACAATAATTCTGGTTTATCATTAATATATTTTTCATAAATTTCAAACATTTTCTCTTCAACAAAAATTTCCAGCCTCCCTAAGGCAGGTTTTTACTTTCATTTAACAACACCTCTTCACTTGTTTTCTCCTAAAGACTAATCAGGATGTTGTTCAATCAATTCACATGTTTCAATTGTTTAGATGTAACATTCTTTTCGACACGGCCAACCTCACTAACAGTAAGTTGAGACCTTTCATAATAATAATTTTTTTTAATTGAAGGGGTTATATTTCTGGGAGTAACTTTTGGAAAAGAAAGTTTTTGTCTTTCTACTACTCCATCTTGATACAAAAAAAGGATAAGGGANGAGTGTTTTCAAATGAAAAAATGGACAGAGAAAAAAGAAAGGGAAAAATTGACAAGAATGTTTATTCTCGATAGATAGGACGGCACAAGATGAACTGCACCAAATGCTTCAAAATCAATCCGAATTCTATTTAGATAATTCTGGAGATCAGCATTGAAAATAATAAGTTTTAAAGATCATTGATGTCGTCAAGGGTCACAACTTTGATAATTCCAATGGCTTTACTGAATTTCACAAAAATATTACCATGATTTGTCCAGACTTTTCCATTGGTTCCAACTTTCATCAGAGCTTCCTTCACTAATTTTTATTGTGATGAGGTTAAATCTTCACGAATGAGAATACCAGAGGAAAATTGTAATGGAGCAGTCACAAACATTTTCAAAAGCAGAATGAATTTAGATATACATGATACTGATATTGAGGCATGTTACAGAAAAGTAAACGCTTTAATAATAATAATAATATTTATTTTCCCACAAGGGATGGTCAGTATATAATGCAAGAGCATTAAAACAGAGTACAGTCATTTAAGAATGAAGATATTGTGGTTGGATATTAGAAGTAAATGGTAGCATGGCAACAGCATGTACAAAAACTGCAGTCTTGATAAGATATACTGAGCGAAAGCGAAAGCTTTTGACTACTGAAGTGAAAAACTAAACTGAACTAAACCCTGAACCCCTATTTAGACAACAGTGACTTAAATCGGATTGAAACTATTCCAAATTCCTGAATGAAAATAATATTCGTTATAAGCGGAAGAATTAGATTTTCTTACAAAATAACTGAACTAGCTTCATATGACTGATAGTGAGTACATTTTATCTCCTACAGAAAATATATTCACAATTCTGCACACAGTGAAGAATTGTTCAAGATATTTATCTCATATAATCTTTCATCTGTTATAAATAGTATTTATTGTTGGAAAAATATTTTTTTGGATCCTTCATTCAATTCGTTCAAATGCATGTTCAAGAAAAATCTATTTTACCTTCAGCTATCTAAAACAGAGTGAATCCATATAGAGGGTTCGCATCGATAATCTGAAACTATTAACCATAATCTATTACCTCTCTATGTTTTCTTTCATAATCTATTACCTCTCTGTGTTTTCTTCCATTATCTATTACCTCTCTGTGTTTTCTTCTTCTTGTGCATTCAAACAAAATTTGTGTATTTATATTACATTAGATTATTTGGATTATTGATTCAATAAATCAATCATTGTTTGAGTTAACACACTATTTTTTCGCGACATGGAATGAATGATTTTTTCATATAAAAACCGTACGTCAAACTGAGAAAAAAACATGGGACTCGATTTACTCATAAAGAAATGGGGTTTCAAAAATAAATTTAATTGTGAGGAAAAACAGTGAAGGAACTTACTGGTAATAATAAAAAATCATGTAGAAGAAATGTACTATCTAAAATCATATCAAATTCATCATTAAAAAAAATTTTGTTAGCTCTAGCCTCTAGTTGCGATGATGAATAACTGTTTTGAGTATGCATTTGATGCAGTGGTTCACTAGCATTAAAACTTATGAGTGCGTCTTCGGTATCTTTATTCATCCTTACTAACATGTTTCTATGTTTTAGTTACAACAACATTGCAGTTATAAGTTTTGGGATCACCTTGTGACTCTAAGGATACTGGTAGATCCCCATTAACAAAAATCTGCACAACGGGCTTGTCTCTTTCACAGGCCACTTTACGGTTTGTGAAACAATTCTGATCGTTATACTTGATTGTATCGCCTCTGCGGACTATTTCCACGCACACCTTGACGTTCTTTCTCCTGTCGTTGGGTTCACTTCTGTCCCACGGAAGGAAAGTGACTTTCTCTCCGGAAGGAACCCTCCAATCGGTCTGGTTAAAGTTAGATATGGCGCTCCAGTAACGATTACCATTACTAATTCCTGAAATATAAAGAGTGTGAAATAAGCTCGATTTAATGAACTTAGCTAACGTGCCCCTTTACTTCACTTCTGTTAGTCATGTCAATAACCATTTTTCCGTGTAATATTTTCATCAAAATTGGGATTCAGGTTTCACCTACCCTCTATTTCAAATTTGATCCTGTACCGGGGAGAGGATGCCACCCCTTCTCGGGGTGAAAAATGTTTCATTGAAAATACCTCTGGAAATGAATAAATTAAGTAATCCTAATCAACTTTTTAGTGTTCGACCGAAACTGGTTTTTACGATCGAAACCGAAACTTTCTTACAAGGATTATGTTTTTAGGGAAAAATAAAGAAAACGTTATTATAATCACTCAGTCTTTATTTTTTTATCATTAAATCACAACGTTATGCAGTCTTTGACATTTTTACTTTTTGATAATCAACCAATCAACATAACAACCCCTTATTCAAGAAAATATATTTATTGCGCCTTAAAAATACTTAAAATAGGTGAGGTATTTATTTGAGTAGGTGTAGATTTTCCTTTTGAATATTAATGGTTTCTCAAAAATATTAAACATTAAATTACTTGTGATGCACTGTTTGAAACCTTTGGTGTGGAGTGTTAAACTGAGGTATTAAAATAACGGTTTGATATTGGGAAAAACTCCGTAATATTCATAAAATTACTCATTTAAGTTGTTACCTAATATCACAATAGGTACTTAATAAATATTTATGTAATAAACAAAGTAAATCACAAAGTATCTAAGTCACGACATGATTAGGCACGTGGATTATAAATGAGCCAACCAGCATTCCTGACCGTGATGGAGAATATGCTAGTCTTCTGGATTTATACCTATCAACCAATCCAAAAATTCACACAGTTACCGTAAGGTTTTCATTGGGATCTTCTGACCACAAACTCATGTACATGAATCACCGATAAATATTGGGGAACAATCTTAGCCGCGCAAAGTTTGGTATTACAGATCTGCTGAGTGGGAGGAACTTCGAAACCATGGCATTTCCGAAATTTTCCCTGGCTTAATGTTTATTTCAGCTCCAATGATCCATCAACTTGTGCTTCTGAAGTCACGGAAGTTATTCTATCATCCATGGATGCATATATTCCTTTTTCAATGAAACGAACTTCTAACGGCAAACCTCAGTTCAACAAAAATTGCGAGCAATCTGTCGCCTCCAAAAATGTCGTATACCGGCAGTGGCGCAAAAATCCCAGTGTCAAAAACCTAACTAGGTTTGTTGATGCTCGCAACGGCTGCGAACTTAAAATAAATGAAAGCAAAGAACTTCCTAGTCAGAGGATCAGGGATAAACTGCTTGCCAATCCCAACGGGTCTAGATCCTTCTGGTTAGTAGCTCAAGATGTTAATCAAAACTTTACAAAATTCACAATTCGACCACCAACACAAGTGGATGGTTCAATTGCAACAACAGCCATAGAAAAAGCAAATCTATTGCCTGATTAATTTGCGCCCTACTCCACAGTAGATTTTCTGAGAAAGGCACCACTGACTATTCTCACACTAGGATCAACAATGCCGGAAATTATTTTTCGACAACGTCTAGTCAGGTGAATTTTAAAACAGCTCAATATCAACAAGGTGTCTGGTCCTGATGAAGTGCCCGTCATCGTAATTTCCAACCAGTCTTACAATATAGGAGTTTTTCCTTCCCGTTGGGAGATTTCTCGCATTCAGCCTATTCCCAAAAAGGCCAAAAAAATCTTCCAAATAACTATAGACCAGTCGCTTTGCTGTCAGTGATATAAAAAATCATGTAAAAAGCCGTAAGGCACCATATCCTCAAATATTTGGGAGGCTTCAACATCTTGAGCGATCATCAATATGGCTTTCGGAAACAAAGATCAACAGGCGACCTTCTATCGTATGTCACCCATATTTGGAAAAACGCAATCGAGAAACATGGAGATTCAAGAGCTGTTGCCTTTGATATTTCTAAGGCCTTTGACCGTGTGTGGCATGATGATTTGCTGACCAAACTTTGATGCTATGGCTTGTCAGATCATTTTTGTGTATGGCTCTCCAATTTCCGGAAAGAACGCTCCCTGCAAGTGGCCGTCGATAGATGTATCTCGAATACTTTTACTATCAACGCTGGTGTTGTCCAGGGATTCATGTTGTCTCCAACCCTCTTTCTATTATGAGTATACCAACGACTTATTGGAAAAATCGAAGAATCCAATATTTTGCTTTGCTGACGACAGCACACTTGTCTCATCATTCCATTTGGATTCCAGGTCATCGGCTGCGGATGCACATCTTCAC
>NW_019295279.1:0-18638 GCF_000500325.1 Leptinotarsa decemlineata
TGAATTTCAAGTATGTATAGGCTCATATGATTCATTTTTTAACTGGACTGTACATAAATGCAATAACTTCAATAAAATATTCGGCAACCCTTACGACTGTCACCTGTTTCTTTCTGTTGAGTCCAGGGTAGATTTGAGCAGAATAACGGCATTTGTGAAGTGAAGAACTGGTTTCACTGTTCCACCAAATCACCATGGACGGATATGGCGTTCAATAACACGTGCATGCAACTACAGGAGCAACTGGTCGGACTTCAGCTGTCCAGTCAACAGTTTCACTGGTATTCCAGTGAATATCTGGTGTATCCAGAGAAGCAGCAATTCAAGTGGGTTCAACAATAACTGCAACAGCCTCTTTGGCAGCTTGTTCTTTTTTTATCTGCCTCTTCAGGTTCTCTGTAGAAGAATAGATCGACTACAACCTCCCACTTGGTATCGCGTTGAATAGTTCCTCGAAGAAGGACCTCATGAGCCAATAGCTACCAGAGAAGACCAATACTGTGTGGAGACTTTTTGTTGCCAGAAATAGCAATATCAACAAATCTCAAAGGAGAATCGGTATTGCACAAAGTAAACTGAAATGTTGACATGAGAAGCTTCAATAAAAAGCTGATGATGAAAGGCTGGATCAATAACAATCAATAAACGAGGTTGCTTGGATGCAACTTGATTCTGATTAGTGAACGCACCAGTAGTGAATCTTAATGCAATGGGAGTAGCTCCAGTATGTGCAGCAAATTGGAGAACAGCACATTGTTCATAAGGACGAGATGAAATGACAAACACTTCCTCAGGGTGTCCAGTCCACTGGTTCAGTTAACGATCGATCAATACCCGTACCGTGCCGCGGCAATGGAATTAATTACGGGAGTGACCTCTCTGGACCTGTACGTTAAGGAGGTTGCGGTAATGGCCATGGTACGATTGCGCACAGCTGGTGTGAACCTCGGAGTAGGAATGGGTCAATTGAGGCTGGGCCTATGGCGAGAAGCGCTTACTGCGCAACCTCTGCTGCAGGCAATCAGTGATGCAATTGAACCCAGGTTTGTTTTCAATAAACCCTATAAAATACAAATTAAACAGAACACCGTGTCAGATGCTACAAATGCAATACGCATATATACAGACGGCTCAAAAACTAAAGGAGGCTCAGGATGTGGAGTGTACTTCAGATCACTAAGCCTTAAGATTGAGTGGGAAATGGAAAGAAATACTAGCGTGGTCCAAACAGCATTGGCTGGTATCTCAACCGCCACAAAAGAAATAACCAGGGAAGGAAATTCTGGCAAAAACATAACAATCATCACTGACAGCAAACAAGCACTATAAGCCTTGAACCGACAACGTGTCACCACAGGGCTAGGGCTAGAGTGCCACCAAGATTTAGCCAAAGCCTCGGTAGATAATAACATTATCCTGAGTTGGGTTAAAGGGCACGACAGGAGTGAAGGTAATCGCATTGCCGACTCTTCAGCTGAGGAAGCGTCTGGACTAAGAATTTTAGGACCCAGTGGCACCTACGGCCTGATGACTTTGACAATTGCGGAACTAGCCAAATGTTACGCCCATGCTCAATCTTTGGAAGGATGGGATGGAATCAAAGGTGTAATCTTACCAGGACCTTGGGCGACCTTGGGAAGCTGGCGCCGAAGAAATATCTGCCAATGGCCAGGAAAAATCTACGCTTAACAGTAGGATTTCTGACTGGCCACTGTCAACTAAGGAAACACCTCCATTATATGGGGCTAGTGGACACACCTCTATGCAGGATGTGTGAATAGAAAGATAAGACTGTCAGGCATGTCCTATGTGAGTGCCCGGAGTTATCGTCAATAAGAGAAAAGGAAATAAGTTTCTGCTTTCTACTCCATTTTCACAAAAACATATGTGAAAATTTTCCAAAGAGAGAAAAAATCCATTGATTTTAACTTGAGTTCTTCACAAATATGTGTAGATCATGCCAAGAAGTAACTTTCAGACCCAAACTGGAGAAGTAATGAGCTGAAACGTTTTTTTTTTTCGAAAAATGCTTCTTTATGAAAATATAACCCTTTCAATAATTCAAATACAAGTAAGAATCCTATCGCTGAGATCGAATCAAATAGGTGAATGTTAGTCATAAGTAATATGAAGTCATAATTTCATGAATGAATTGAGTCCTTCATATTGTGATGTTATTCAGATTGTTGCTGGAGCGTCAATAAGACAAATGTCTCATTTGGAAACATTGGATTTTTGCTGTTGCATGTAATTGAAATTTTACCTCTTTCAAATACTGTATACTTGTGAATATCTGATTCAATTCAATAACGAATGTTTGGAGTTCAATCTGAATAGGAAATAGTGGAGACGAAGAAAGCCCCAAATTATTATTATCATTGAAACTACTGAAAGGAATTTCCAAGGTATATTCAACTCGTCAGCGTGAACAAACGAAATGTCAATTCGCTAACACAATCAAAACACAGCAATCAGTCAAAAACGTCTGCTAATTATACTCCGAATTCGGATACATTTATTAAATCAGTTAACCGGCTATAGCATGCCAGATCGACGTTGAGTTGAAAGGGGAACGAAGACAAATTATACCCCGTCTATTTCCGAAACGTTTAATGAAAATGGTCAGATGGTTTCAATTTAATTGCCTCTGCAATGTATCATAAGATTATTGAGAAAAGGGGAGAGTTGGTGAAAATGGGGTTGAAAAGTAAACCTGAAAAACAGAGTGTATCATTTCAAAACAATTATTGCGTGACGGTATTGATCGTCGAGCTGAATCGTAATATTGACAAACCGTTGAATGGATGAGCTATGGATTTTCCAAAAGGTGTTTCTTTTTTCCAGAACAGATGCAAGCATTGTCTCGACCAACAACAAAGAAGAAGAAACAAAAAATTGCGTTTATATCATTTCTTTCTAACACACAGCTAGTTACACATTATATATCGATGCAAATATTGCTCTTTCATCCAACCAGAAATAGCTAACTCATATTAATACAAACTATTTTGCAATCAACTTGATGAAAAGAATAAAGAAGAAACGAAAAAAGTAAAGTCAGGTGAAAAGTAGGAAAGAGAGGTTAAAAACGAATAAATGAGAATTTGACATCTCAAGTGTGGAAAACATTCAGCTGTCGACACTATTCCTTACACCGTAGTTTGGATAGGCTGGTCCACGGTGGCATGTTTCGCAAAGACTTTTGGGGAGTTTTAGATCCCCTTACCATACTTATTTCTGCCACTGAGTCCGGTGATTTCATCCGTAAGGAAACATATTGGCTTCCCGGACAGAGACCCTAGTCCCTCAGCCGTTTCTCTACAAGCCACCAGGGGACGCGCCCGATAGATAGCCCAATCCACGAGAAGCGTACGATGTTATAATTGTATAGTTAAATACATAATCAAATATCTTTTGACTGCACCTAAACATAAAACCTATCTTTTATGAGGCTTTTTTTCTCATAAGCAAGCGTACGAAGTTATAAGAAAAAGAGCCTCGAAAAAAAGAGGTTTTATGTTAAGGTGCAGTCAGAAGATGTTTGGTTGTGTGTTAAACTGTACGATGGCTTCCTCAAAAGTGTTTATGCTTACATTTCATCCTAATTAGTAAATCACTTCAAAGTGATAGATTGATGAATATTACTGGAGTTTTTTCCCAACACCCACCGTTATTTTAACATCTCGACACGTGTTTTGATCACCAAGTGATCACCAAGTGTTGAAATAATGGTTTGGTGTTGGGAAAAACTCCAGTAATATTAATTACTACACCAAAGGTTCCAAACAGTGCATCACAAAATGATAGATTGATAGCGAATATCTACAAGCGAATTTCAAGAATAACAATGTCTTTTTTTTCAGGTACCATGGCGCTGAAAGAGGTATCTGTGACAATACCGATGGCAGTGAAGATAATGGACACGGTTACGCTTCACTGTAAATACGATCTTGAAGGAGAACCGCTGTACACTGTCAAGTGGTACAAAGGTACCAAAGAATTCTACAGGTATATCCCTAAGGAGCTACCGAATACCCAGATGTTCCCTTTGCCTGGTATAGATGTCGACGTGAGTATTGAAAACTGGTGTAAGGAAATTAGTCCAATTGATGAAGTAATATTAGCTTTCAATGTCTTGGTTATAAAAGGCATATCCACATAAGTGTGTGTACAGGCTTTCAAATTCCATGGAGCCCTTAGTTGGAGTCAAGAGGTGTGATGTCTGACGATATAGGCAGCTAATTCACTTTGAAAATGATTTATGAACTTTGAAATTCATCAACAGCAGACCCTGCTTTGTTATAGTGATCACGATTTGTTGTTATCACAACGTTAACAGACTAGGAAGTAACACGTGTAAAGACCTGCATTATCAGAATACTATTTCTAGACAGAATGGTTGCGAATTATTCTGGTCGGTTTGAATCTGTTTGTGGAAATTCTACCATTTTCACTGGATGAAAAATATTAAATGATCAAAGGAGAAAAGAAAATTGCTAGTTGAACGATTTGCATTCCATTCAAATCCTCTTTTCGTAGCAACACACCAAAAACAATCCAATGAGTACTCTGAAATTAAGCATCTGATGAAACAAATTCCAGAACAGAGCGCTGTTTCATATCGATGCTGCAGTTGAATCACGATAGTGTTCTCCAGGACATACTGAAATGCACTTTTTGGTATGTCCTTGAGCAATATCAGCAATTCGGTTTCCATATTCTCAATCATTTCAAAACGCCGACCTTCCACGAGTCTCTCTAATCTTGGGAACAGGTAATTTGGTGATTACGGTAGCTGGGGCATGATTTCAGTGTTGTTTCTGGCTGAAACATCACAAACAAGCAAAGACAAGTGATCAGTTGCATTGTCGTGATGCAAAAGTAATGAATAGTTTTACCAACACAGCAGACGTTTCCTTTGTATTGCCTTTGGCAAGCAGCGCATAATTTCAAGATAATACTTCTTATTGACCGTACGACCATGTGGCGAGAACTCCACGGCAATTGAAGAAAACAGTAAGCGAAACCTTGACATTTGATCGTACCTGATGTGCTTTTGCAGTCATGTCTCTCCTGGTCTCTTCCATTGGGATAATTGGACATTAGTTTCAATGTCATAACCCTATACCTATGCTTTCTTACCAGTTATGATACTATCAAGCAAATCTGGATCGCCGTTGTTTGGAAAAGCCTAGAGCGATGCTAATGACAGGTTCTGGTCCGATGAAGCTGCTTGCAGCACCCTCCTTTGCGAGGGAGTCAGCACCCTCTTTGTCTTCCAGGATGGAATCCAGACCAGAGACGAGAAGAGTCATCTTTGGCAATTTGCTACCAAAGTAGACGTTGCTCGGTAAGAGCCAAGAGCTTCCAACGCCGCTTGACTGTCCGAAAAATTGTTATTGACTTGTGTGTGAGGTTGGATTCTTCCAATCTCTTCGCACACATTTCAATAGCGTAAATTTCTGCTTGAAATACAGTCGCATAAGTTCCTAGGCCGGTTGGTTTCTCTGTTCCGAGTCTGCGAATGAACACCGGCACCAGAAATGGAAGGTGTTTTGGATCCATATGTGAACCAACAATTTTCTGCTATGGATTTACTTCTCCCAGAGAATCCAGTCCTCTTTACTGGGGAACAGTTGACAGTTGAAAGTATCAAGTCAGAGGTCATTTCCAGAATGCTGTGACTTCCGGGTCAACCAAGAGTCTGTTGCGACTAACCAGAGAGCAAATGCCTATAAGCATGCTGCACGGTAAGAGTTACAACGAGCTAAACAAAGAGTTGGAAAACGACGCCATAATTCCCATTATGGGGTCGTTTTCCATCGGATGAGATGCTTCCCCAGTATAGCTTCGGAAAAAACTTCAGAGCAATTATAACAGGCATGGAAGAGATGAATTCCAATAAATGCAGAGGTTGCCTGTACACAGACGGCTCAAAAACTGAAGAAGGTGTAGGAGCAGGAATATATATGCAGGCTTTACCAAGAGGCTGAGGAAACCTCCGTACATATACTATGCTATTGCGAAGGTCTGTCAAGGATAAGGTTTGCAACATTAGGAGAGGAAAAACCACAACCCTCTCAATATATGAGGAACTTGAGGTCTGGCCTATGGAGTCTAGTTACAAGGACGGGTCTAGACAAGAAACTGTAGCATACATGAGATCACACACAATAGACCTGCAAAGATCACAGTGTAGTGGCTGTTCAGCAAAAAAGCCCCATATTGATCTAATCTAATCTGAGTGTCTATTGCACACTGCATTTAATTGATTTGTGCAATTGGCAATGTGCACAAATCTATTCTCTAGCCTCTTCCTCCAGAAACATGTGAAGAGGAGCAAGATCTAGAAAGATCCTAATGGTCTCTAACGATCTGGTACTGATGGCATCACTGATGACCAGACAAGCGTATCTCTGTAAGCCAGAGAGCTTCGCCTGAGCCGTTTTCTGTAAATCCTTCTACCACCAGTCAGTTGCACGATAAGTGATCATCGGTCTGACAATAATCACATTCATCCAATAAACTTGTTTGGGACCTAAACCCCAATTTTAACCATAAATCATCCGACGTGTCCATAGGGACATTCTGGCTTTGTGTAAAACTTTCTCCAAGTGAACGTTCCAGTTTTTTATCAAGGACAATGCTAAGATATTTCACCTCCGTTCCAAATGGAATGACCTCACCATTGAGGGAAAGAGTCTTCAAATCGTCCTAAAATCTCCTCCTGGCGACCGATCTACTTCCCGATCTACTTTTCTTTTGTCGAGGCCATCAAGTAGACTAGCCATCAAGAGGGACTACAGAAGGGGATACAGTACCCCATCTTGATCGAATGTACGTAGCCCGTGAAATTTGAACATTTTTCAAATACACTTCACTAGTAATTTTTCATTGATAGGAAACTCCACCGACACTCTTTATTTTTACACTTTGCGATTGTTCGAACTCATAGAACAAAAGCAGCTTATACATTCAAATCTGAAAATTCTTTGGCATTGTGAAAGGTATTTTTTAGGAGAAGGTCTATTAAAGCTTTTTGAATGTATTGTAATTTTCAATGTTTCCTAGTAACCTAGTTGCTTTATTATAACATATGACTCCTTGATAGCCTACCGAGTCTTGCCCAAGGACTAATCGTGAGTAAGGTAGTCTCAGTTCATTTCCTCTGCGAGTATTGTGATCCTGTATCATACTGTTTTTTGTATGCTGTGATTCATTCCTTCTGATATTCATAGTTATGAGCAAAATATATAAAGACGGTAGTGTTAAAATATCAAGATCTTCAAAAACTGTCTTGCATGATTGTCTTCAATGTATGCCAGAAATACATCTAATTATTTATTTTTGGATAACAAACACTTTCGTTAGGTATGCTGAGTTTCCCCAAAATATTAACCTATTTGAGATATTAGATTGTACTAATCCGAAATAGTTCAATTTGAGTACTTCTAGAGACTCTGTTTCATGTAGTTGTCTTATTATGAAGCAGACTCTACTCAGTTTCGTTATTAGATAATCTGTGTGTTTTCGCCAAGTTAACTTCTGATCAATTACTAATCCTAGGTACTTATATTGATTTACCTGCTCTATAGATCTATGATGTATTTTTTTTATTAGTGAACAATGGTCATAAGTAAGGTTATTTTGTTGATAATTCATGAAAACAGTTTTGTTTACATCAACAAGTAGACCGTTATTTGTACACCATTGTGAAAATTCATCAGCAGTTTCAAACTTCGATTATTTTAACTTTACCGATGCGTCATCAATTTATGATCATAGAAATCACACACCCTCTATGTAACATCTCTTTCTATCAACCGCTATGAACAGATGACATATCGTTAACATTTGTATTCTAATCAAAGACTTATGTTATAGTGATGATTAATTAATACTCATAACAGTGGAAAGGGATAACCAGACAGCCGACAGTGTTTTATAATTTACCTACATTTGCCAGACATGATATTGACAGTTGACAGTATCATTGTTTTATGTTATTGGGTATTGTTTTCGTCAGTTTTACAGTGTCTCTGCATCCATGCACGGATGATTTAATGGAAACTCGTTTGTTAATATTAATGTCTACAAATGTTTTGGAAACATTGCAATACCACCGTTTTCGTTAACTTTCACATCTACATAGAAACTAACTTTTGTTGGATCCGATATTTCCATAATTTTGAGAATGTTAATTTATTGTCATTACCTACACGTTATAATTTTCATCGGGATATTAGCCAGTTCATCTTACATTCGCGATTTATTTCATATGCACATCAACGATGACGTATCGGTAAATTTAAAATGATCGAAGTGTATTTTCAGCTTGAACAGAGAGGAGAAGTTCATTTTCTGCTACTATATTATTGTTTTTTGTGGAGATACACATGAATTTTCAATATCACTCATAAATATTATGAAGAGAAGCAGAGCCAATGTTGAGCCTTGTGGAACTCCTAATAAAACAGAAGTTGGGTGTGATTTGATTTCCTCTATTACCACTATTTGCGACCTTTGACATAAATATGATGCTACCCATTCGTTGGCTATTCCTCTTATTCCCATTCTGTACAGTTTCTCAAGTAATGAACTGAGGTCAACTGTATCGAATGTACGGGATAGATCAAAGAATAAATTAATTGAAATTTTCAGAATACTAGTAAATTTGAAGAAGGGTTAAAAAAAGAAGTATCGTCAGCAAAGAAAAAAAAATTTCAGTAGTATGCTGCCAGATATCATTTATATATATGATGAACAATAACGGTCCAAGTACCGAGCCTTGGAGAACTCTATATTTGGTGCTTCCAAAATCAGAAATATTTGTACCTATTTTTACTAGTTGTTAGTTGGGTAGAATGATGATAGTTTGTGAGGTACACTTTTGATGTCGTAACACTCTAACTTAGGCAACAGAAGTTCATGTGAGACACAGTCGAACGCTTCGGACAAATCGCATATAGTGATAATTGCATGATCTCAAGACCCTCGACAATGTCTTCAATGATTCTCAGTAGAGCCCTTAATTGTTAATTTTCCTTCCAAAAACCATATTGGGTGTTTGGTATTAACTCATTTTTATCGAAATAATCTGTCCGCCTACCTTTCAGTAATACCTCCTATTTTTCAATAATACCTCCACTATTTTTAAAAAAATATTTATGATTGAAATTGCTTGAAACGCTTAGAATATAGCGTTATTGGAGTGTTATCAGAGACGAAATTTCTGGTAAGAAATTTTGGAATAAAAAAGTTATTGCTGAAACTGAGACCTATTTTGAGGCAAAATACAGTGTCATCATTAAAGTGCGCACCATATGGGAAATTTTTTTTTTCGAAAAGTTTCAATGAAGTTTAACTTCGGCACTTGTTTGTGCTTTGAATTTAACTTAAAATGATGCGGCCAACTGCGACCCACTGACGTTCAGTGTTTGTCAAATTCAAAGATATCATTTATATATATGATGAACAATAACAGTCCAAGTACCGAGCCTTGGAGAACTCAATTTTTACTAGTTGTTAGTTGGGTAGAATGATGATAGTTTGTGAGGTACACTTTTGATGTCGTAACACTCTAACTTAGGCAACAGAAGGTCATGTGAGACACAGTCGAACACTTCGGACAAATCGCATATAGTGATAATTGCATGGTCTCAAGACCCTCGACAATGTCTCCAATAATCCTCAGTAAAGCCCTAATTGTTGATTATTCTTCCAAAAACCATATTGGGTGTTTGGTATAAACTTATTTTTTTCGAAATAATCTGTCCGCCTACCTTTCAGTAATACCTCTTATTTTTCAATAATACCTCCACTATTTTTGAAAAAATATTTATGATTGAAATTGTTTGAAACTTGCTTAGAATATAGCGTTATTGGAGTGTTATCAGAGACGAAATTGCAAAGAAACGACCGCATATGACGGAGAAAAAAAATTTCCATTGAGAAAACGTATCGTGTCGCAAGCCAATCAAAACAATGGCGAAACTACAGGAATTGAACTTTGAATTGCTCCCATATCCACCTCATTTGCCAGATTTGGCTCCTAGCAACTATCGGCTATTCGCAGACCTCAAAAAATGCTGACTGGTAAGAAATTTTGGAATAGAAAAGTTATTGCTGAAACTGAGACCTATTTTGAGGCAAAATACAGTGTCATCATTAAAGTGCGCACCATATGGGAAACTTTTTTTTCGAAAAGTTTCAATGAAGTTTAACTTCGACACTTGTTTGTGCTTTGAATTTAACTTAAAATGATGCGGCCAACTGCGACCCACTGACGTTCAGTGTTTGTCAAATTCAACTTTTTTTTTNCAACTCATCCCAGAAGAAACCAGACAATCTGATAATAGCCATTTCTGGATGACTCCCATTTACATTTCAATCACCATCTTCATTCTATACGTAATTTACAGATTGAAAAGGCAAACGAAGAAAGAACCATCCAATGATGATCCACCAGTTCCCGAACACGAAGCATCATCTTCAGTCTTGTTCGTCCCTTACAAGACTTCCCCAGGGGATGGAGAAGTTACAGTTCGATAACCTCTTACATCAGCAGGATATTGTTCGATGACCCGAAGACGACATCAATTATTTTGCTGATATCTGCAAAGTCGGCAATAATTTATGTATAAATAGGTTCAATTGATTTGTAATAGCCAGTACTTATATTTCATAGTTATTAGTTGTTACTCTGTTCAAATAAAAAGTTTTTAAAAACCCTTTTGTGTGAACGAGAAATATAATTAGCACAAAGTGCCAAACTTAAACTTCATTGAAACTTTTCAAAAAAAAAAGTTTCCCATATGGTGCGCACTTTAATGGTGACACTGTATAAATCGTTTTACAAAAGTGGTATTTAAACATAAAAGCAGCGCTGAAATGATTGTGTGGCTCGTAATAGACGCTAAATTGATGACTAAAGCCAATTCTGAACAAAAAATAATGCGTTTTTTCTCAGGCACGGGACTTTTCAACCCATGTAGTATGTAAAATGGTCAAATAAAGTACTCTCCTCTACTCTACATTAATTTTTTCTCACAATGGCCCATCATTTCACAAGGCTATCATTGTGAAAGAATTGCTGGTGAAAAACTCAACAAATATTATCAAAGAGCCATCATATTCACCTGGTATGGCCCCGGTCGTTTTTTTCTCCAAAATCCAAATTACCAATTGAATATTTCCGTTACTTATGTGGAAATTACAGGTCTGCGATAGCGTAGATGTTAGTATATGCAAAAATCGCAAGTTGAAAATGGACAAACGACAAAATACGAGTTTAGCGAGCTTTCAGTTCGAAATATTGGAAGAAATGTTATGAACATTAATTTCCTTGTACACTCGCTAGTGGCACTTCATATATTCGAAAATGAATAATTCAGGAACACATCACAACAAGCTGACAATTCATTGGAAATCCGGAATGCAGTATATCCTGAAATTCACAGCAGCACTCAGTTCGATCATTTGAAATTACCGAATATTCATTTCCCCCGTGACGTGTTCAGCAACATAAAATCTAATGTACAAATGCATCGAAATTTGCTGACAGTAGCGTCATCCATCAAGACGAGCATAAACTATTTTTATGGATTGTACCCCGGAATGTGGATAGATATCTTTTGACCACATGACTTATAACCGATATTTTTAATCTGATTACAGAGCATGTACTACCACATGTTTCAATTGGCTCTCTAACTCTGGTGGCTGTAAATCATAAAAATTACGACATGCTTGAAATTTTAATTTCGGAAAATACGACACGGAGAAATTCACTTTACGAGGGGTCGTAAAAGAATTCATAACAGTTCAACATGAATTTGGTTGTTGGGTCAATGAGTTTTTGCATTGAATTTCATTACCACCATCTTTGAAGTACGCTTCGAGAGTTGACTTGAATGTGAGAACGAATGGATTTGACGAATGAATTCCTACAGAGGAAATAACAGTAAAAACAGAAATAAATTCCAAAGTTAATCGAACCCATAATTTTTCAACATTTCACTGATTCATATGGAAGCTTGTCGCTTGATTTGATGAAAACAACGTAATAATATCGCCTGACAAGTTTCTCAGTAGGTATGTTTTTTTCACCAAACTATCCGTTACCTTCGTGTATATCGGTAATCTTGCTTTTCGCCATTTGTTTTTTTTTTCTCCAGATATAAAAAGATCTTCATTCTCCTCATTTAGACAATACCAAAGTTTATTGTATCAGGAATAGTCAGGAAAGTCTGAAGTGTGACTCCAGCAGAGAAAAATAGAGAAAAGAAGAACACTTGCTCAAATCTAACAAACGTTTGCATGAAAGCAACTGTTCACCAAGAATAATTCGAGCTCGACTCAAAAATCCAATTCAAAATGGAACGATAAACCCAAAAGACTCCAGCCTTCTTGGGTGTTCTTCTGATCAACATTCCACGCTATGAAGATGGTACATTGGGTCACAGATTGTTGTATCCCCTGTCAAAAATCCAAATTCAATAAACATGTGGTTAGTCCTGTCGGCAAGTAGAGTAGCACATCAATATTGATATCGTCGGACCTTTGCCATCTTCAAATGTTTTTTTTTTATTGCCTAACATGCATAGACCGATTTTCCAGATGTGAAGAAGCATTCCCTATGGAATGCACATACGTGCTGAAACAGTGGCTAGGACTCTCTATAATGGATGGATAATTAGATTTGAAGTACCTTCCAGAATAACCACCAGTAAACCCACGCTCACAGATAGGTAACTCAACAAAAAACTCCAACCACCAGCCAAAACAGAAGAGAGGAGTAATCAAAATGTTAGATGAGAGAGTACGATGTATCTGTGAACCTGGGAGTTCTCCTGAAGAATGCCTTAGGAAGAAAGAAACGGGTACAGCGAAGGAGAATTTTATCGGGCCATACAGCCCAGAAGAGAAAACGCCAAAGTAACCCCATCTAGGCTCGTCGAGCCTTCCCTTTGTCAAAAATTTCACAAACCTGGTTGGGAAAATCTTAGAGAGACACGACGTGAATCAATATTTAGGCCAATTAAAACTATTAGAAAAAGTCTGTCATTTATAGACCTCAGAGAACCTCCAAAAACACCCGGGATAAACCGTACTCCTTGTAGCTGCGAGTTGGTCTACATTGGAATCATGAGAAGAAGTGTAGGTATCCGTATCTGAACACAACTCCAACAGGAGGAGAAAATTGTAAAATATAACGCCACTTTTCCTCAATAATGAGGTCATTACATTTGGAACGGAGTTGAAATATCTCGGCATTGTCCTTGATAAAAACGATCACTAGGGAAACGTTTTACACAAAGCCAGACTGTCCATATGGACAAGTCAAATGATTTGTGTTAAAACTTGGGGTTTAGGTACCGAACAAATCCATTGGATTCATGTGATGATTGTCAGACCAATGATCACGTAAGGTGCATTTGCCTGATTGCCGAAGGCTTTACAGAAAACCGCTCAGGCGAAGCTCTGTGGCTTACAGAGACAGGCTTGTCTGACCATCAATGGTGCCATCAGTACCAAACTGTCAGCGACCATAGAGATCCTTCTAGATCTACCTCCTCTCCATGACTAGATTGACTGCATATAGACTTGTGCATATTGTCAATTGCACAGACTGTCGGTTGACATTGGAAGTCACATCATTCTAGAAATGATCTCAGGTTTGGTGCAGGTGTTTTCAGACTCAAGCCCAGGACAGAAATATCAAACTGCCTAGGAACCTATGCGACTGTATTTCAAGCGGAAATTTACGGCCATTGAATTATGTGCTTAGGGACTGGAAGAATTCAACTTTGGACACACGTCAATAAAAATATTTTCGGACACTCAAGCGACGTTGAAAGCTCTTGGCTCCTACCGAGCAACATCTAAATTGGTATCAAATTGCCAAAAGCGACTCTCCTCGATAGGAAGACTCAACAGATTGTCTCTGGTGAATTCCCGGCCCTGCTGACCTGGAAGTAAATGAGGCTGCTGACTTTCTTGCAAAGGAAGGTGCTGTAAGTAGCTTCATCGGACCAGAACCTGTCAATGGTATCGCTCTAGGCTTCGCCAAACAGAGGTTGAACATCTGGATGGCATATATGGACTTCTGGCATAATCTGCCAGTATTGGCTCACTCCAAGGCGTTTATTCACTTTTCGGACCTTCATACAGAACAGGACTATTATAGTAGGGATGAATTACGATGTCTAATGGACCTTCTCACTGGTCACTGTCATTTAAATCATCATGCAGAGACTGCGCTGTCGGAAGACACTGTGTGTCGCCTCTGTTTGGAAAATGATGAAACAGACGAGCACATACTTGGCCCACTGGAGATCGAATCAGGTTTTCAGAATTTGATCCATCTGACTTGAAAAACCACTCACCGTACAAACTTATCGTCTTCGTTGAAAAGCTGCGTCTAGTTTATCGAGTGTAAATAGGTGGAATAGACCCACTGACTTCGGACCTAACCTAATCTAACCTTTGAACACAAATGAAATTATCGACTCGAACGACAAATCAGCTGTAGCCAAACATGTTCTTAACAAAGACGGTATTTCCGTTATCTCATTCGGAGATACAGTAATACTCCATGGAACTCAAAATTATTACCCAAGATTATATATAGTCTGGCTTCCACACATACCTTGTTTATTTGTTTTTTTGATAATACTTCCATGTAGAACTCACGTGTAGTAGTAGTAATAGTAGTAATCTTTATTATAGGATACATCCTAATCTTACAAGACATAATAACTAATTAACAATTTAAATTTCCACAGTGCCAAAAATATTAATAAAATTCAAATATACGTATTTAGACTATAACCTAACAACCACTGTATCCAATCCTACTTTGGTCAAAAACTGTTCTCAATATTATTTTCTTTCTCGAAAATTCCGTAATACTATAATCCCTCTTTTGCGTTTCACAATGAATGTACTGGAATCATCTAGTACACACTCTAAAAGCCCTCCCACGTCAATTTACGTACTGCTGAACCGGCTTTGGATGTAACGATATTGAGTTCGACATGTTCACTCGACGCTCTGCTCGCTCTGTAGCTCAATAAATCGTAAACCGATTGATTTCATGCACTGTATTGTTGAATTATTGGAGCAATATGAGGGTTTACTGTAGCACACAGCTTTTTGGAGCACTTAAGCTTTATTGGTTGGCGGGGTATTGTGGTCATTCGTGGACCCAGCGTAAATCATCGATTCTTTTTTTCGTAAACAAATCATTCGGAAGAGTCGCAATCACTTTGCCACTGATGCGTACCTGTCAGAACAGGAGCCTTCGACGAATAGCTTCATTCCATTTGGAATATTTCCATCCAAGAGATGGTTTTTCGCTATTATTGCGCTTGCGATTTATAATAATTAGATATAAACAAAGGTAGGTGATCCGTTAAGCAGCTGTTGCCCTCTCAGAAATCGGAACTTGTGCGAGCTGAGGATCAACGAGGTCCTAGCATGTCATGACAGGAAGATTTCATTGATTGAATTATATTTCGAATGATTTTCACGAAGAAATTGATTTTTTGTTGATAAAAATATCGGTGAAGCTCAAACAATTGGATATTATCACAGGTGATATCGAGGATTTTATATCCATATACATATATTATTTTTTCTGTAGCAACTTTTTTATTTTTCATCATATTCTTCTGCCACAGATGTTAACTTCCACCCACCATGCCTTTTCATAAAATTCTGCATTTGGAAGTTCAATAAATGTTGCGATTACCCATCTTTCAATACTCAATCTGCTCGCAACGTTGAAAACAATTTTTATTTTGAACCGACTGATGCGATAGAGTTGAGAGCCACTATACAATCAATTAAAAATAAACGAGCGGCGGGAATTGACGATCTCTCTGCCACTCTATTTGACAATATTCCAGACGATGCTCTTAATATCTTAGCTGAACTTATAAACCGATCCTTCAATCTGGGCCTATTTCCAGAGTTTTTAAAAATTTCCATTGTGGTCCCAATTCATAAAGGTGGGAACAGTAGCGACCCATCGAACTTTAGGCCTATAACTCTAATTCCCACCCTGGCCAAAATAATCGAGAAATTGGTGCAGGAAAGGTTGCTAAGGTTTTTATGCCGAAACAACATACTAAGCGAGGATTAATTCGGATTTCAAAAACGCAAGAATACGAATGATGCCATATTGGCGCTAATGACCAAAGTCTACAAACGAATTAATGAAGGGCAATCAACCGCGGCAGTATTCTGCGACCTAACCAAGGCCTTTGATTGCGTAAATCACCAAATTCTGTTAAAAAAACTTGATTATTATGGTTTCAGAGGAATTAGCCTGCAGTGGTTTAGATCTTACCTGGAGAATCATAGCCAGTTGGTAAAAACTGACCACTATTCACGTATTGGAGCTACTAGATGTGGTGTGCCTCAGGGTTCGGTACTGGGACCTATTTTATTTTTGTTATATGTCAACGATATCTCCCATTTGAATATATCTGGGAGATTCACGTTATTTGCAGGTGATACCACTATACTTTGGCACAGTAGTGATGAAACATCTTTACACAGTGTAATACAACGTGATCTCGAAACAATAAGAACTCGACTCTTATGTTGCCTATACCCAAAAGTCGCCTTGTAAAGGACTCTATTATATATAACAGCTTGAAAATATACAACTACCTTCCAGCAAGAATTAGGGAAATCAAGAATTATAATAGATTCAGAGGTAGTGTGAAGGTTTTACTCTTTGATCATCCCTTCTATAGCTTGGATGAATTTTTTTATAGCAATTCTCCTACACACACACACATAAACACACAAAATCTCATATGAAAAAAAAATCTGAACGATCCATGCACCAGACACTTCAAGGTCACAACGCCTTGACTTCACTGCACAACAAAAAAACTTCACCAAACAACAACCAATAAAAAAAGCAATTAATACGTCATAGTGGTGGGGGGAGGCCGAGAATCAGCTGTAAACAACTACTGATACTCCTTTTTTTTACACTTTGCGATTGTTCGAACTCATAGAACATAAATTGCAGATCAGCGTGTTTCATTTTCATTTTCATACCTTGTGTACTGCTGTCTGTCCATGGTTTTCCCAACATATAAATATCATTTCCAGATGCAGAAGAGTAGCCCGTACAAGGTAGTCCTGAAGAACGTGCAACCTGAAGTGACGGGTAGATACAAATGCGAAGTATCTTCGGATGCCCCCAATTTTTATACCTACATGCAGTCAGGGTACATGTACGTCATTGGTGAGTATTGTAAAGTTTGAAATTCATGGAATTTGTTTTGGATTTGGTCAAACGAAATCGCGGCAATGCTATTTGATCAACAGATCTAGTATCATAAGTTTGAATATCGGAGGTGAAAGAATAGTTTCTTTCATTTTCGTGTATTTCACAGACAGTTTGGGAGATGTTAATACATGGAAGCGTCACTATTCTCAGTTTAACAAATGAGTCACGGTAGTGAGTTTTAGTACCTACTCCGGTTATCAGACGTATAGCCTTTGTTTGAGACCTGAAAATTTTTGCGGTATGGCAGGAATTACCCTATAAGATTATGCCAAAATATGTATTTCTCAGTATTTCTGGATTGACAACACATCGTAGCCTCCTCATTAGGAACAAGATACTAGTTAGACGTGTATTCAAATTTTCTGTATGCATATACCAATTAAGGGAGTCATCGATTGTAGTAACGAGAAGTTTGTAATGTTTACATGTTGTATACTTGATGTTACTTGAAATGAATGATTTTTGAGTCTTCTGTTCATTAAATTGCATGAAGTTGGCGATAAACCAATTTATCGCATCGTTAATGGTTTCATCAGCCATAGAATAGAATAGAATTTATCCATCATTGAAATATCGTACAAATATAACATATACATTACTGGTACAACATTTATCAGACTAGTCACACAAACTGATGAAAAAGCAGCTTATACATTCAAATCTCAAAATTCTTTGGCATTGTAAAAGGTATTTTCTAGGAGAAGGTCTATTGAAGATTTTTTTGAATGTATTGTGATTTTCAATGTTTCCTAGCAACCTATGTTAGTTGCTTTGTTATAACATATGACTCCTTGATAGCTTACCGAGTCTTGCCCAAGGATTAATCGTGAGTAAGGTAGTCTCAGTTCATTTCCTCTGCGAGTATTGTGATCATGTATCATACTGTTTTTTGTATGGTGTGATTCATTCCTTCTGATATTCATAGTTATGAGCAAAATATATAAAGACGGTTGGTAGTGTTAAAATAGCAAGATCTTCAAAAACTGTCTTGCATGATTGTCGACAATGTATGCCAGCGATACATCTAATTATTCATTTTTGTATAACAAACACTTTCGTTAGGTATCCCAGAATATTAACCTATTTGAGATATTAGATTGTACTAATCCGAAATAGTCCAATTTGAGTACTTCTAGAGATACTGTTCCATGTAGTTGTCTTATTAGTTTTGTTATTAGATAATCTGTGTGTTTTCGCCAAGTTAACTTCTGATCAATTACTAACCCTACTTATATTGATTCACCTGCTTTTTAGATCTATGATGTATTTTTTTAGTGAACAATGGTTATTAGTAAGATTATTTTGTTGATAATTCATAGAAACA
>NW_019295280.1:6024-19067 GCF_000500325.1 Leptinotarsa decemlineata
GTATCTGTATCTGTAGAGTAGGGAGGGTGAGTGTAAGCCCACGCACTTAGGCCACATGTGACCCATTGTACATCCTCCCGAGGAGTTGTCCTCCTAGGTCGTCGTCCATCCTGTCCTTTCCAGGAAGGTGGACAGGTCGCTGGGAGACATCACAGCTCTAACAAAATCTCTTCTTCTGATAGACTTGAATTGCGTGATTATATTTTATCTAAGTTCGCGCTGCGTCATATTCTCGGTTTCCATAGATTCTGTTTTTGAAAGTGCTCCACAAGAAAGTATCCAAAACTATACGGTTAGGTGACATTGCAGGCCACCTCACTGGTCCAGAATTTCCAAACCACCTATTAGGAAATCTTTGGTGTGAATATTCGCAAACTGCTTTTTTAATATGTGGAGCCTCGTCATGCTGAACCAGCAGGGGAAACGTATCCATACATTCTTCGAATTTGTTTTTCAAGAATCGAAGATAGATTTCCCCGTTCAAAGTATTAGAGAAGAAATGAGGTCCAAGTATTCGGCGGTCGTTATAAATTTCAGTCCACACATTCAAACGAAACCGAAGTTGTGGTCTGACTTCTCTGACGTGTCGTGGATTATTTTCATTCCAAATGTGTTCATTATTTCTATTAAAAACACCACAGTTTGGAAAAGTACTTTCGTCGGTCCGAATAATGTTTTTTAGTTTATAGGGTCTACCCTATTCGAGAGCCAGCTACAAAATTCCATCTTTCTTTTAAGATCACCTGGATGTAATTTTCGTGAAATATTTATGTATTTTATAACATTTCAAACCAATTTTTTTGAATTCCCTCCAAACGCTCGTCCGTGGCACCTCCGTATCTACTGAGACTTCATTCTTGGATTTTGAAATGCACTGTACTTAGCCAGGTGTTTGTCCAAAATTCCGAATAATGTTCCATCCGGCTGTTGTCTTTCCGGATATAATTCAAAATTAATTTGTGCTGTTTTCGTACTATTGCATTGAAGTATAAGTTAGGTATATTATTTTTCGTTACAAACACATGTGTTTTCGTAGAAGAAGTGAACCTTTATCAGCTTTCAGTGATAAACTCAAAGTCAACCAGAGACAAGCCATTTAACATTAACGAAGCAGCTTGAGTGATTGAACCGAAAGACTTTTCAATCATTGCAGCGCAAACTTGTATGGTTGATCAATGAAGAGTAGCATATCTTATGGAAATTATTGAGAAGGACATTCCCAAGGCGTTAGTAAACCAAATACTGGCGTAAAGGACTACAGTGAATCGCGCTACCAAACTAAATTTAAAAGTAATATCTTCGGCTGAATTATCCTATATTCAGGAGGGGTGTATCTGTATCTGTAGAGTAGGGAGGGTGAGTGTAGTCCCACATCACTTAGGCCACATGTGACCATTATTACAGTGGTGGCCTAGCAGTGGGATTATTTTATTTGAAGGGTGAAAGAAAAAGGTTGGTAGGATTAATTTAATCAGGAAAGTGGGATTGTTTAGTTTGAAGGGGATATATTTTATTTGAGAGGGTGAAAGAAGGAGGAGAAAAAAATAGTAATATTTTTCGTCTAATTTTTTCTGGTTTGATAGGATACAGTAGAAGCTACTTAGAGTAGCTAACTATTCGTTAGGGATGATCGCGGCAACCCTAGATGATTTTTCAGGAAAGTTATAGAGGTAATGGGATTAGTAGTAATAGCGATGAAGAAGCGGTAAGGTAGAACAGTTCTGGGAGGACGTTTAGGTATGGATGCCCACTGGATAGAATTCAAAGGTCACTCAGAAGAAGCGGCGACTGAGGAGAAAAATGTTAATACAGACGAAGGTATAGAGAAACTCCAACCTTTAAGGAGATAAAGTCAGACTCAGTGAGAACCAAATCGACTGAATCTGTGAGAGAATGTTACTGGGTGAATAAGTGAATGAGAACTGAGTGACGGAGTGTAGACTTATAATTAGTAAGGTGTAGATGAATGACTAAGGATGGATATAATTAGAATAATGATAATGCATTTGAGCAAATCAAAGGAGTGCCGTTACTTTAAGAGCCGGGGTAAACTCTCTTTGAGCCAAATAATGTTTTAGTCGAACTAGTGTCTATCTTTGACCCGGATTGACAGTAGATGACGGATGAACTAAATTTTGTTTTCACTTCCTTTTGATTTACTCTATTATTTTAGTCTTAATTTTTTGATGAATGTACTGATCGTTTCACCGTATTGCAAATGATCGATATTAGTTCTAAGTAGGAGAGTCCACACACCTTACGTCAGTTCTTGGCAATAAGATGAGAAAAGGCAGCACGATCTCGATTTTCTCAATAGTTGCTATCTTGCTGGGCATGCATTATTTTGTAACCAGGATAATCGCGTACAATTGCAGTGATGAGAGAGTGAACATTTCGACTGTATCTCTTAGAGACGTCAGAAAGTATCCAGAATCAGAATCTACGTACTTGAGCGACTTCAGAATGATGCATCACTGTGGGATGCATAATCAGACTTTTTTGGTGGAAGGAGAACTGTCGAGTTATGTAGACAGTAACAAAACGTTGGAATCTTGTTAGTTATTGGACAAATAACCTTGAATTATTTAACCAGCGCCACGCCACGTTAACGCTATTGGGATCAATGGATAGTACCTGGACCTGCGGAGGAACAACCTACAATGAAAGGAACTTGTAAGGATATGGTTATCTGAGTCGACGTGAGGATCCAAACGAGAGACTAATTGGCTTTTATTATATATTTCGAATTCCGAAGTACACTATAGGTGATACCCTGATCTGATGTGTAATTCAACTGGAGCGTCCCAGACAAGTCATTCAGGTGAACCGACACCATTGCCAATCAACGCAGAACATCAGCAGACTGCCAATCAACCAACTGGCAGTTACCCTGTTTTACCTCAGAAACACTGGACTGTGAACAAAACATTAACGAAACAGCTTGATTGACTGAAACAAAAGACATTTCAATTAGTGTGGCACAAAATTGTATGAAGAACTGTGTAGAATGAATTCAATTTGAATTCAATCAATCCGAATCGTATTTAGAATAATGTTCCGTTGACCAATAAAGAGAAGCATATCATATGGAAATTACTGAGATGGAAATTCACCAAATATTGGCGTGAAGGAGCTCGGTTGTGATGTGACAACGCGAACTATAGTATAGGTTAGGTTGAGTCCAAAGTGAGTCGGTCTATTCGACTTTCCACCGCAACCCGCAAGGGTTTATTGTGGCTCACATATCTTCACACTAGACGAAATAAACCCAGCTTCTCAATGAAGCCGATTAGTTTGTATGGTGAGTAGTCAGAAGGCACAAAGTGTCTTCTGCTCTGCTGTTTCATCATTTTACAAACAGAGGCGACACACACACTGTCTTCCGACAGTCCGAGTATCTGCATATAATGATTTAAATGACAGTGACCTGTAAGAAGGCATGTTAGACGTTGTAGTTCATCCCTACTGTAGTCCCATAACTGTTTGGTATCGAGCTTCGAAGGATAAATGAACGCCTTGGAGCGAGCCAATCCTGGAAGATTCTGCCAGAAGTCCATGAAACTTTTTGCCATCCAGGTGTTCAATCTTTGTTTGGTAGAGCTTAAAGCGATGCCAATGACAGGTTCTGGTCCGATGAAGCTGCTTGCAGCACCCTTCTGTGCAAGGGAGTCAGCAACCTCATTACCTTATCCAGGTCAGTATGGCCAGGAACCCAGACCAGAGACAATCTGTTAAGTATTCCTATCGAGGAGAGTCGTTTTTGGCAATTTGCTACCAATTTAGACGTTGCTCGGTAGGAGCCAAGAGCTTCCAACGCCACTGAAGAGATTTCAGCTGATTGGCTGTTAAAGAGGTAGTCGGATAATCAAGGTGGAAGATTTCCACTTGACCACTCCGACTTTTTTTCAAGTTCAGTTATTGGATCAGGAGTTGGAGAGTTAAGAAGCTCTCGCTCCTGATCTGAAGTTACAGGGAGGTCAGTTGGAGTCGTAAGCTCGACATCCATCTCTTCTGTAGACTCAACGTCAGAAAAAACATTTAAATTTACTCTGTCCATAAAAGTCCCACGAGTAGCTAGGGAAAGAAGGTCAATCACGATTGAGCCATCGTTAGGATGCCATTCAATTAGGGAATAACAGAACCACAAATGATTCTGTAATTCCCGTATCCAGCGGGCTATGTGGAAGCAGGCATCTGATGGCCGGTTTGTTCAACCCCCACATTCCAAGCCAACGCACTCACAAAAGCAGCAGGCACAGTGGTTCAGGCAGTGAAAGATGAACAAGGACAGCCAACCCGCCAAACTATAGTATAACAAGAGATATGTTCACTTCTATTTCAATTACATTTTTTTTTTGTAAAATTAGAAATAATAATATTTTGTTAGGAAACCCCTAACGCTGGGCAACCCCACTGGAAGTCGCGTAACTTGAGGTGATGATACCTGTTCTGTTTTCATATTTCTGTTTCTGTTTTTGTTTTCCGTTAACCAGCTGTCGCACCCCTACGAACGACAACCTTCAGAAGTTGAAACTTGTGCGAGCTAAGGATTAATGAGGTCTTACCTTTTAACGTGTGATTCCTATTTGAAATTCGACATTAGGTAGCGTTGTTGTATTGTCAGTAAGAATGAAGCGAGAAATGACAATCATGCCAAAACTTTTCTAAACGCTGGACTATTGTAATGAAGTATAAGTTGGGTATTTTATTTTTCATCAAATATTAATTACCAATGTGTTTTCGTAGAAAAAAGGAACCTTTATCAGCTTCTAGTAATAATCTATAAAGGTTAACCAGAGCCAAGCTATTTAATATATTACATTAAATTCAAAAATAAAAAAAATCATGTAAAACATTAGGAATAACACTTCTCTCCTTTTTTTGTGTACGGCAAGTAATGTGTTTGCTCGTAAGGGCCGTGGGTTAAATCAGACAGATAAGTATAAATATGTACAAAAAATTGATAACAAGGGCGCCAAGTAGTTTCTTGTGCACCGACTAGCCTAAACCTGAAATGAAACTACTAAACAATCCAGATACGCGAAAATAATAAGGTGGAATACGACAAAGGAATAAGAATAAAAACGTTGAATGTTGCTTCCCCAAAATACGCCTGTTCAACGGATTTATTTTTCACTTATACTACAAACTAAACGCTTATACAAAGGCGAAGACAAAACTATTCGGAAACACTTATTCAGCGAGGTTCATTGCTTTCGTAAACAATAATGTCAGAATCTCGCAAAATCAACACCATTAATAAAACTTCTAATCGGTACTTATCTAGCTGCTAGCGATGTGTAGATTCCTATGGCCTGCTACTAGGCAAATTCGTGAGAAGCTCTCAATTCCACGTCCACACGGTCGAAATAGGAACACCACCATCCATATGACTTCGGAAAATTTGTGGTTTCGTCGCTACGTACAAGGCAATGAAGTTCAAAAAGGTCTGACCCCATCCGCTTCGACGTGTTCTCAAAGGTAGCACCGTCCAGGCGAAATTTCGATTTACCATATCAGAGAAAAACATCTAAAAAAAAGTATTCTTGTATATAATTGATTTCGCGATACATCCGCGCCCAAAAAAAATAATGAGTGACAAAACTATACGCTTATCTCTCGATGCTCGACTGCCCTAACAGATGTTTTTAAACGGTCCGGAAGAAATAATTCATTCGATAAAATTCATCCCAATCGATAATAAGGATATTGTAAGATATCGAAAATGATTAACCTGATAGAGATTCATGTCTGGCAGACCCAACCTGCAATAATTTTTGCTTTTCTACAAGATTACGTAAGCAATGTTAACTGAGAACAATTTGCTTGTGGACCTGCAATCTAGTTACCCCCAAACAAATAATTTTAATTTTGTGAGTACCATTAGAACATTATCCATTAACCTCTGAAAAGTAGTGAGAGATCTTTTTATTCCCATAGATAGTCTCTTGTAATGATAGTGACCCCAGAATGAAAAAGCAGTACAAGGTTTTGATTCATCACAAAATTTGATGGAATCCCTGGACTGAATCGAAGCCTGAAAAGTATTTTTATTTATTTAGCTACCTAGCTGAACTGGGATATCTGTTATATTGGGTAAAGAGTTGGCATCAGCTTCAGTGATATCATTCAGTTTTCTAAAATCAACTAGGTACTAATCGTAATTTTTGTTTCCTTGATTATCAGGTTTTGCAGGTACAATCAAAATAGGACTTTTATATGGAGGAATGCTGTTTTCATTCATTCCACAACATTTTCTAGATCTTGCACTTCTTTTTAAAATGCAGTATTTCTGCAGGTCGTGCCTCCCAGACCCAATACCTGCAAGGTTTATTTTCAATTTTATGAGAAATGTGGAATTTTTTCATTGAAAAAACATCTTCATAATATATNTGAATAAATGAATAATTTGATACTGTCAAGTCAGTGGTTGTCAGAAATGGTTTGAAAAACTTTCGACACATATATGAATGGTTCCACTGAAAACCCATGAGTTAATTTATTACTTATGAGACAAGTCTAGTATACGAATCCATCTTAAAGTTAGTAATGCAGTTGACCAAAGTGGCCATAATGTATGCAATGCACATTGAAAATATATTGAGATAGAGGGAGTTAGAAATTGGTGTAAAATCAACTCACCATGCTATTTTCTTCCACATGTACATCAATATGGTGCTCGATATCATGTTCGTCATTTCTCTTAACAACGACCTCATGCAACTTCATGTCTGCTAAAAATTTCGTGAATCCCTCCAAAGTCATTTCTTCCCCATTACCATACATCATGAATATTTTCCTAATATAATCTTGTTCTGTTTCACTATTTACATCACTATTATAGCTGTTACGTTTCACCTTCCTGTTGCTAGGATGTCCCAATTCGATAGCCTTGTCATCGTGAGCAGTCCCGATCGATACTTGGTCAAATTTTTGTTTTTCTCGGGATGTAATTTGAAGCTGTTCGATAGCTTGTATATTCTTTGGATCATAGTAATTTTTGTGGCGAAATATGTTCTCTTGTCTGGTGGCAGCATGAGAAGCGCACGGCGAGTGTGTTGCACAAATGAAACAGAAAATGCATACTGATAGTACATGCCGGGACATTGTTACAGGAATCTGAAACAGAAAGCAGTATGTAGCTATACCATAGTGCTGAGGGACCAAAAAGACCAAAACACATGTCTATTGTTTGCCTTTTTCTGAATGCTGTATCTAATAACATTATCTCTCATAGAATTTTGTTTAGATTGAACATGCCTGAAGAAGCTATTGTATACTAAAAAACGGTTTATGAATTATTTAGTGAATATGTTATGAAGTGTTAGTTTAATATGTAAACAATATGAGCAGAAGTTGCTAGGGGTAGAATCTAAAAATTATATTTACCTTTTGATTCATACACATACTTTCAATGAACCAATAATTGTGAATTCAGCTCACTGAAAATCTAAAACACAAACATTTAAATAAAATACAAAACACAATTCAGGTAGACTTATCACTCCTTATATTATTTACCTAGGCAATAAAAAAACTCTATCAAATAATATTGGAGCCACCTCATCATATATTTAACCCACAAAAAACTAAAAGATTCACAAATACTTTCAACACTTCAATAATGTACTCATTTTAAAATCATTTATTTCAGAGACAATATATTATTTATCAGTGCTTTTAATCTACAGTAACATTCATAAATCAAGTGATAACAATCAAACAATCCAAAAAATTCATAGTATTCAAATAGGATAGAGGTTGATTCTAAAAATTCAAAGTAATTCACAATGTAATTCATTTTTTCAGTTTTGGTTTCAGGTTTCATATTGGCCAATCCACTTAGCATCTAGAAGTATATTTCATTTCTGATAGTTCAACTAAATTATTTGCAAAGGAATAAATAAAAAAATAGTTCATTGAATATAACATTTTACACAGGTTATAGGAAAATATTAGAAGAAGTGAAAGGATGCTACACCAAATTTGTTATTGGAAATTGAACTTGTCTCGTTATGGAACTGATTCAGGTGAGAAGTTAAGAATAACCAACCTTCAAACTCTTGAGAATAGGCGCAAACTGTGTATAATATTTATTTTTTTTCACATAATTATGAACAATAACATTGATTGTTCATAATTCCATAACAACTCATAATAGTTAAGCTTTTTTATTTGTGAAATCATCGAAGTGTTTATGAAAGTACTGCTTTCACTAGTTGACTGCTAAAAAAATTACAATGAAATACTTTTCATTCGGGAGGGCAAAACCTGATGTGATGTAGTACCATTTTTACCATTGCATACACACGAGATTTATGATATATTTTGCTTGAATATATTTCATAATGGCTCCAATATGGTTCACTAAATGAACTGTATTACAAATAGAAAACAATAGAACTGTTGAGAGAGTGAAGTCAACTATGTAAGGACTAACCAAATTTTTCTGCTGTCTCCCAATATGATGAGGAAAAGGAGGCTCCTCGGATCATATGCGCAATTAGTCAAATTGATACACAAAATAAATAAATTGTCAAAAGCAGTAACCCAAGACGGTTAAATAGTTGGTTTTAGAGTGATCTCCGACAAGGCAGGCAAAGCACTGATCTTCAAGAAATATATCGCTGGTTGGGCATGTTCAGAATTCAACTTCAACTCTCTCATTTCATGAAACCAAAATCATGTATTGAAAATAAGAATTTGAAGTAACCATATGCATATGCCTAGAGAGGGTAATCAATGTGTAAATTAATTATTGAATTATTGAAATTAGGAAAAAAATCCTTACATGTTGATAAAATATAACCTTAAACTAGTAATGAGTTGATATTCAATAGTATTTTTTTCATTGAGTCTTTTGTCATTTTGTACCATTTGGAATGTTTTGATATCTATTTATGAATAAATGAATAATTTGATACTGTCAAGTCAGTGGTTGTCAGAAATGGTTTGAAAAACTTTCGACACATATATGAATGGTTCCACTGAAAACCCATGAGTTAATTTATTACTTATGAGTCAAGTCTAGTATACGAATCCATCTTAAAGTTAGTAATGCAGTTGACCAAAGTGGCCATAATGTATGCAATGCACATTGAAAATATATTGAGATAGAGGGAGTTAGAAATTGGTGTAAAATCAACTCACCGTGCTATTTTCTTCCACATGTACATCAATATGGTGCTCGATATCATGTTCGTCATTTCTCTTAACAACGACCTCATGCAACTTCATGTCTGCTAAAAATTTAGTGAATCCCTCCAAAGTCATTTCTTCCCCATTACCATACATCATGAATATTTTCCTAATATAATCTTGTTCTGTTTCACTATTTACATCACTATTATAGCTGTTACGTTTCACCTTCCTGTTGCTAGGATGTCCCAATTCGATAGCCTTGTCATCGTGAGCAGTCCCGATCGATACTTGGTCAAATTTTTGTTTTTCTCGGGATGTAATTTGAAGCTGTTCGATAGCTTGTATATTCTTTGGATCATAGTAATTTTTGTGGCGAAATATGTTCTCTTGTCTGGTGGCAGCATGAGAAGCGCACGGCGAGTGTGTTGCACAAATGAAACAGAAAATGCATACTGATAGTACATGCCGGGACATTGTTACAGGAATCTGAAACAGAAAGCAGTATGTAGCTATACCATAGTGCTGAGGGACCAAAAATACCAAAACACATGTCTATTGTTTGCCTTTTTCTGAATGCTGTATCTAATAACATTATCTCTCATAGAATTTTGTTTAGATTGAACATGCCTGAAGAAGCTATTGTATACTAAAAAACGGTTTACCTATGAATTATTTAGTGAATATGTTATGAAGTGTTAGTTTAATATGTAAACAATATGAGCAGAAGTTGCTAGGGGTAGAATCTAAAAATTATATTTACCTTTTGATTCATACACATACTTTCAATGAACCAATAATTGTGAATTCAGCTCACTGAAAATCTAAAACACAAACATTTAAAATATGAACAGTTTTAGATATTTCAAAATAAATTGTAGACCAAGGTTTTCGTCCTAAATCACGAATCAGGATTAATAAAGAGATGAATAGGATATCGGCTTCAAAATCTTCACTTATGCCATGACCATAAATGAAGAAATGCTTGCTGGGCAGATTAATTAGACCATTTTTTTCCGAATGATTTTGTCAGCGTACACGTATTTCAAACAAACTTTACACCGGTTCATACCTCAAAATCAGAGTTTGATTTTATGAACTATACACTGTTTTTCATCTTCCACCACTAATTTTGTTCTATTGAAATTTACTCAAATTCTCTATTTTCAGTTTGGTACACCAAACCAATTTTCTCTGCTCTGCTCACCAGTGACGTTATAATATGGAATGTCCATTGAAAAGAGAACATCAACTCCAACAACTAAAAAAAGATGTCGAGATTCACGTCTTGGCATTTACGTCACTTATACATTTACTCAAATTATTACCTAGGCTACGCCCTATTCTTTTTTTTTTTCAATGAGTGACATTATCAGTAGGATCATCAAAGTAAGTTAGAGTAACATACTGTTTAGTATCATTCTTTGAAACTGGTAGACCTGGTTCAATGCTTGTTTCTGCAAATTTATAGAAATAATCAAATCAATAATTTTTTCCTCGTAACCGTTGTTAACAGCATATGTTTTATGAAAATCAGTTCTCATTGAAAATTGCTTTCTGAAAGTGGAATATTCAATAGTATGTGAATCATAATATTTGATGATGTTATTTTACATAGATATGGATGTATAGATGAATTGTGTTTAATGATGTCATCAGTTAAGATGGTTTATGGAAAATTGCAAAATCTTATTCACTTCCATCTCAGTCGTGAACTTAATCGAAGGGTGAATAGAATTAACAAATTTAATAAACTTACTCAGCTGCTGGCCTGTACCAGTAAACCAGATTAGGATTAAATCTTCACATATGTACCAGTATATGAAGAATTGGCGATTGGCATGGATGTTATTCTCTAGGTCGTCTATGAAAATTTCAACTAACAAGGGATTCATGAAGTTACTCATTATTATACCCTCGTTACAAAAGTAAAAATTGAATGTAATTTCAAGCTAGGCAAATATTTAGTGAATCTAAAATTTTCTGTTTGAATATTGGATTAACATGGTTTTTTTCTGATCGAATGATATTATGATGCGTTAGCGTTATGACGGAGTACGTTATGAAAAAGTACGTTATGATGAAGTATATTATGATGAATTACGTTATGAAACTGTACATTATGCCGCTGTACGTTTCTATCTTGTACTATATGATCAATTGCGATTTCTATCGTTTGATGTTATGATGGAATAAATTTCTGTGGATTACGATTTCTATCTTGTACATAAAGATTCATTAGGTGTCCTCAACTAATAATCTATAAAACAATAAAAAATATTTTGGTGGATTTTGTAAAGTATTTGAAGTCGTAAAACGTAAAATAATTGGTATGTCTGTGGTCTATTATCATAGATATGATAATGAATATGGATTGGCCGTGACGTCACTTTTAATTCCACCTGCGGATGACACAATGTTTGGGCCACTACGTCACAGCACCATGTGACAAATTAAATTCCAAAATTTTCACAATGAATGGAAATATTCAACACGTGAAACATCGTTACCTTGTATCTAACGTTAAGGGTGTGCGTGACGTAAATGCCAAAATGTGTATCTCTTCATCTTTTTTTAGTTGTTGGAGTCAATGTTGTCTCTTCAATGGCCGGTCCATACCTCATATTATGACGTCACTGGTCGTAAGCATGTCATATCACAGATTAAGTACCTAATCTGTGGCCATATCATAACCTGTTTATATTTTTCATCCTAAATCCAAAATCCTAACCAAAGAAATCCTAACATCAAAGGACAAAAAAAACCAATAAATATCGATAAAATAAAAATGCTTCCTCCTGCTAGTGGAACAGGTGTTTATCTTAAAAATTCTGCCAAAGTTATCAGATTTGTCAGACAGAAACTGTCAACATAAACATAGTTGTTGAATTATTTTGGTAATTATTTCATTTCAGTTGCATGATCTTAGAAAATTTTCTAATTTGTTTGTCTGTTTATTCAGTTCACAGTATTGTACAGGCAGGAAGTTTAATAATTTTTTTTTTATTTTTAGGACTGGCAGGATTTTTCCCTATACACCCAAATAGTTTTATGAATGCTTGGAGGAATAGGTTGGCAATGCAAAAGGCCAAACAAGAAGCTTCTGCCGAAGAGAAAGCATGATAGATCTGTAAGATTATTTAAGAAATTTTTAAAAGAGATGTTAAAATCCAGAACCTTTGAAACTAATGGACGATTCTCCTTAAAACAAATGATTTTAATCTTTGATATTTCTTGAAAAAGTTTCTGATGCAGTTTGTGATTCAGTTGTTTTCATTATAAATTTATTCAATAAATATTGTATATCTTTGAAACTTATTTTTATCTGCACAAGTGACTGCAGGAAACACACCAAAACGGCTAGAGATTGGTGCAGGTGTAACTATTTTGAAGGTCTGCAGGTCAGCAAATTGTTCTCAGTTAACATTGCTCACGTAATTTTGTAGAAAGGTAAACATTCTTGCAGGTCGGGTCTTCCACACGTGAATATTGACAAGATTAATCATTTTTGTCAGAAAAATTTTCCAACCTCCACCCAAAAGCTTGACAATTCTCAAAAAATTGAAAATACATTTTGTAGGTCGGCGGAAATTCTAGCAGGTCAGGTCTCTCAGACATGAATCTCGACCAGGTTGATTATTTTCGATAAAAAAAATGTTTTTCCTCTGTTTTTTCCGTATTGAAAAATAAAGAACGTTCATTGAAAAAATTTGATATATTATTCATCACATTACTACAGTATTGCTTCCATTTTTTTTTCAGGTTATTAAAATATCAAATGTAAAAAACAAGTTTCCATTGTACAAGTTTAGAGCTCACAGATATGCATTATATGTGTGGGTTGGCTGATAGTAATGTACTGAAAGCCAGGCGGTTGTATGAAGAATAATAATAATAAATAAGCT
>NW_019295282.1:0-18542 GCF_000500325.1 Leptinotarsa decemlineata
ATTTTGAACACTTCATCCGTTGATTGTGTTGCCATTGATATTACTCTTGTTGATTTCCTCAATAAAATGAGTGACAGCGAATTTTCTGTTTTTTATTAAATAAAATATTCAACATTCTATTTCTCAATAACGAATCAACCAATTTCGAAAAAAATCACAGAAGTAATAGAAGGACAAAAAACCTTTCGAATGATGTATTACTCTCCTCATGTCACCCTCATGTCATTGAAAAAAATATGGAGGGTAGTTGCTGACCGCAGGGGGGTGAAGTTTCTGGTATGATTCCCATATCAGAATTTGTCTCCCTAGAAATAAAATTGACGTGTTTTTTGAAATTTTCGATTAAACGTCCTTTGTGACTCACAGGGGAGTCATGTTTTCGTTGGAACGCTCTGTATATAATTCTACAGACGTTTAGATTTGAGTCTATAAGAATAATTTCAAACCTATATATTTGTATGTACAGAAAATCATCACATACACAACTCAAACAACACCAACCTTTTCAAAAAGAGTGGTTACCCGAACGTTAGTTGAGAGAGCTCGATGCACTTGCGAACCAGAGAGACTCTCCGAAGAACTGCTTCACACTGGTGCTGAATACTTTCCGAATTTGATAAAATATGTTGACTTCAACCCTGATTACCTACATCTGGTCAGGTAATCTGGCATTTTACAAATACTCAAAGGAGTTCTGGCCAAAAGAACCACCATTTAATAATGAAAATTTCGAGCAAGTATTAGTAACTACCAGCAATCCCAAAATAACAAGTTCTCTGATATAATCAGACTGTTAAAATGACCGTCATTATCATGATCACTAGTATGGGTGTTGCATTTCAATATATGTAAACCAGTAGCTTTTCTGTCGCAGGTTAATTCATTCAGTTTAACAAAGGGGAATCACTTGAAGAAGACATTCTACACTGTATAAAACTTTCCAAATCCAGATCAATAAAGTACAGATTGACAAAATGGTAGCGTAACTATTTTGTGGGTTCAAAGGCCGTGGATTTTTGGAATTTCTTCCTGACGTTTCGCTGGTGCAACTGGCTAGCTTCTTCAGAGGTTTATGCATTCTAGGTTAATATCCATGCAGTCATCGGATATCAATCCAGGATGTATAAACCTCTGAAGAAGCTAGTCACTCGTGACACCGATGACTGCAAGGATAATACTCTAGGATGTATAAACCTCTGAAGGAGCTAGCGGCCTTCGAACCCGGAAAATATGTGACACTGAAAGTACTAATTATTCACATTCAAAAAGCTGTCAAGATGAGATTCAGGGCATGTCTCCAATGTAGAGTACGGAAGTTGGAATCTACTGTTCCTGCAAGATGTATTTTTTTACTTATAGAGCAATATTTTTTTCTATCAATATTTATTAAGGATATAAGAAGATCTTCACATATTCATCCACCAGCAGTTCATATGCAATAATCTGCCTAATTAGACACCAGCTAAAAAGATTGGAATCTACTGTTCCTGCAAGATGTATTTTTTTACTTATAGAGCAATATTTTTTTCGATCAATATTTATTAAGGATATAAGAAGATCTTCACATATTCATCCACCAGCAGTTCATATGCAATAATCTGCCTAATTAGACACCAGCTAAAAAGTTTTAGCGATAGATGCTTCATTTGGCAAGCCGAAAAAAATCTGAACTGATATCAACACTTTCTATGGGAGTTGTGAATTCTGATGATCCTGAAGCTTTGACACACAATCATTTGTTGCTTCTTAGGCCAGGCACTGTATTCTCATATGAGGTTGGTGAACTCTACTTTAGGAAACAGTAAAGGATTGCCCAAGATTTGGTAGGTCGGTATTGGAAACTTTGGATACGAATACAAGAATATAAAATGAATTAATTTCGACGTCGAATTTGGTAGGAAAAATGTACTACGATACAAAGTTGACGACATTCCAGTGATGATTGATTCGAAAGATCATAGACAGGAATGGCTGATGGGACGAATGGAAGATACAGTTGCAGAAAAAAACGGAACTGCTCGACTCGACAAAATTTCATCAAGGAAAGGCAGTTACACATGACCAATTTCCAAACTATTCCTATTACCCAAAAAAAATCTTACCTGAAAGTTATATCTTGGTATCAGATTGCCACAGTTATTCGAAATGTAATAGCTTTACATTTGCTTTAAGAAATAGGCACCAGTTATTGTGTGTAAAAATTGGCATGCAATGTAGGACGTTAAATTTTCGTATCATTTTCTAGTCATCTACTGGTCCGTATATAATTTTTATTGCCTAACCTTGACCTTCTTTTATAGCTAAAATGGCAATGTCATAATCCTCACTTAGATGCTACTTCGTTATTTATTTGTAGATATAAAAACTGGTGAGTATGATAACTCATTTCCTTGGCTGAATAATTTTTTCTTACCCACTGATAACAGCTCAAAAATAAGTTGTTGCTTATTATATTCCAATTTTGATCCACTGTTATTAATTATAACTGTAGGTCTTATCGAACATGCAATCCTTCGATTTGACAATGGTATACTGCGTAGTTTAGAATTTATTCCAATGCAATTGTTACCAACATAATATAATTTAAGTGTGTGTGTAATACTTTAAGGTATTTATGTCAACCTTGTGACTTGAAGTAAAGGTACATTAATACACTTGTTCAGTAAAACTAAGAATGGGTGAGTGAAGATCAATCGTAAGTTTATGAATATCATTAATTGGGGTAACACTGATTTTGTAAGGTATATTTTGGATTCATTAATATTAAAAAATTTGCAATGAAATTATATTTGAAAACAGACGAATTATTGCCATTGATAAAATTGAAAGCTATATTCATAAATCTGCAAGATGAAAAGGACCCCGTCAAAATGCCGATTGATTTCTATCATCGTTCAATTATGACAATTTTTCAAATGAAATGTCTTATGTGGATCTTACAGAAATCATGTATTAAACATAAGCATCCCATTAAAACATCTTTTTTCACAAAAGGAAGTTCACCATGTATATGATTTCTGAAAGACTGGGATATGAAACAGACATCTGAATTGTATCTCATTATTGGACATGCCTAAAAAAATATTGTACAGAGTGGGCCAAATTGGACACTATTAAAGGGAAACTTCGGTTTTCAAACTTCATAGATGAAAACTGATGCCAATGCCATAGAGTCAAATTTTATGACAAATGGGTTACAGCATGTTTTTCGGAAATGTGCATTTTCGATAAGTTGCTGTAACTTTCTTCCTGTTGAAAATTTTTTGTTTCTATGAAAATTTTCTGAAGCACTATTTTTTCAAATGGGATATGAATAGTTATTGATGGAAAATTATTTTTTTGCATGGAAAGCCTGTATATTCTTACATATATAAATACAAATAGAGATTTTATCGAGTGTGTATGATACCAATCAAATATGAAACAATTCGTGGACACAACACTACAAAAACTGGAGGGGGCGCAAATGTGCGTTTGGCTTCTGTTGTTGACTCCGTGTGTATGTGTTGTTTTCTGCTTTCGGCAAACAAGTGTTGCGTATCTTTACACTTGGCTGCACCGCGCTGACGAGTCCACGAATTTGTCGAACTTGAAAGTGAGTGGTTTGAAAACAGACTACCTACAATTAATCATGAAAAATACCTTATACTTTTCACCAACTGGAAAGTTGATTTCAATCAATTCGATTCTGTACATTAACGGAGCCATCATAAAAATTGAATCAAAAAAATTAAAAATTATCAAATATCTAGGCCTCATGATAGATGATAATTCAAGATGGAACAAACATGCTGGATACGTCGCCAACAAAATAAGATCCCTCAATTTCAGTTTTTCAAAGGGATTTTCAGTGTGATATTTTTTGCTTCTTGAGTGCAGACACTGTCTGCAACACTGTTTTATTTCAATACATCGATTGTCCGGGTTGAACCGCGTCTGTAATTTTCATCTCTTCGTCGTTTTGGCTTCTGCCATTTTCAAGAACCACTTAAAACTGAAATTACTTGACTCGACGACGGGGTCGTAATCTCCCTGACCCCCCAAGTCTCGTCACTGACTTTATTCTTGCTTTGTTTAGCTCCAAGTAAACACTGATAACTTTATTGTTCGAATCCAGTATTTATGGTGTTGGATAGGTTTAAAGTAGAGCTGTTGTAACAGGTACCCGACCTGACGGAAAATTAGTCTTGTATTTCTAATTGACGTGAGTTACTTTGAAATGTGTAGCGAGATAATAATGACCTCCATGATTGAGATAGTCTCTGTGAATCGTCTCATTTTTTAAGACAGTCCGGACGTTTTTCAATTTCAATGGCTTCACGAATTATCCTGACCTGAAGGGTTTTCTCCGTAGCAATGGTTTTGGTGTTTCTGAAGCTTATTGTGTGGCCTGTTTCAAAGTGATGTTTGAAGAGGGATGGGGCTGGTTCTGATTTGCGAACAGCTAGTTCATGTTCATAGGCTCTGTTGGAAATTCTTCTATTGGTCTGGCTAATGTAAGTTCTGGGGCAAGTAGAACATGGTATATGCTCTGTCGATAACTCCATGGATGTAAGGGAGAAAATTTTCTGCCTGGTCAGTCTGTTCCTCGGGCAATTCGTTTGGGTTTGTTGTCGTTGAATTGATCTTTGGATTTGGGAGACGGGATTGTCGTTTTGGTGAAGGGCGGCTTTGAGTTTGTCTAGTAATTTGGATCTGTTATAGTTGTCAAGTTGATTGGTGTATGAGATAATTTAAAATGAAATTCAGCTGGGCAGGATGATGACGAGACTTGGCATTGAGATAGCGATTGGTATGGGTAGGTTTTCGGTTGGCAGTGTGTGTGAGAGAACATCCAGGAATAGAGGTGAGTCGTTATTTTTGACTTCTATTGTAAATTTTAGGTCAGGGTGTGGGAAGTTGATGTGGTTCAGGAATCCATGAGCCATCTAACAAAAATGTTATCCACGTATCGGAGCCAACATGTGGGTTTGAGATGAGACGTGTCAATGTCCCTGGTTTCAAAGTCCTCCATATCCACTTTGGAAGACTTTCTATTAGAAAATGTATCTTTACACTAGGGACGCCAACAATCATAACAACCATCTTATCAGAATAATAAATCACTCTTAAGGCCGAATCATGTCGATAAAGCCGCATATGCTGGACATGCTGATAGCAAGTTGATTAAGGTCTCAGGCGCCTTGCGGCAGGCTTTTGGTGTCAGGAACATCTTTTCTCAGCAAACAAGTGCGACGAGCTGAGGTATCATGGCAGGCATTGATGAATCCCTCAGTTTTCGACTTCGGTTCACTCTGCCTGATAAAAACAAAAATCGTCGATAAGCTGAGGTATACAATGTAGTTAAAGGAGACCCCACATATAGTTTTATGCTTGCCATGCCGTAAAAGTGAAGTGACCTTTGTGTTTTATGTCTACTATTTGTTGAATGGGTTCCAACTCGGTGACAGAGTTGTGATCACCTCTTTCAGTTTAGGAAACTGAAATAAATTCCTCAGCCGCCTCGGGAAGATGCCTTAGAAGCAAATGTTCTAAAATAAGGTATTTGATAAGGTTATTGGCGGAAAAAGTTGTGCTAATAACCTTACATGTAGGAGGCCATGATAGCATTATCAACTAATAACCACTCCCCACACCGTGGGGTGTCCTGAACAAGTACAGTGAGTCAGGAATGACAGCTTTCTGAATTTGTCCGGCTGATATATCTGCCTTAATGCGGCAAGCCGATATGATGTTGACATTCGAGAGTGGAGAGGACATCATTACACCAAGGATTCCAATAATCAGAACAGACTTCTTGACAGAGGGGCTAGATAGAGTTTGTGGAGTTCGAAGAGAAAATCTCTATATTTCATTTTCTTTTCGGACGATATTCGTTTCATTATGAGCTGAAAACTCAATGACAAATATAGTCTTGCTTATAACACGAATCCAAACATGTTTTCGGTCTGTAATCGACAAGTCTCCGCTTTTGGGAATGAGAAGAGTCAATCCCTCAACAAACCAATTCAGAATTGCCTACTCTCCGTCCAGCCATGAGTTGAAAACTCTGGCCTATTGGTGGTGGATGCTTGGTAGTTTTTTCCATCAATAGGTGGTCAGTCCGTCTGGGCCTGGAGCAGTAAATTTCTTGGAACCCACAAGGGCTCTTCGAACGTCATCCAGGGTTATCGGGTTGTACAGTTCATTGAGCTCAGGCTGTCGAAGATATCTGCCGAAAGCTTCGAACTGCGCTAAGGCTGGAGTGTCTGTTCGGTGGTCAGCAGCACGCCTTAAAGTGTGATGGATACGTCGTAGTTTAGTGGTTATTCGCTGCACTGCGGACGTGCAAGGCTTGTTGGTCACCCTGTAATCCATCACACGTTGAATACGAGACATATGATTCGCCAAAGTGACCTTAGCCTCCATCTTGTGTTTCCAAACCTAGATTCTTTTCTTCCGATACGAAAAGCAATCATTAAATATTATCATTATTACTATTATTTTTTCCAAACCCCGAAGCCTCGATACATTCAGGAGGGCGCGCCAGCATTATTAACCAGCGACCAACCACTTCCCATACCGTGGGGTGAATGATCATTGGGTCCAAGAATATTGTGCCCTGAGTAAGCGCATTTGACCGGCTGAGATTACTGCCTTAGTAAGGCTATCTGGCCTGATTTTGAGATTCAAGAGTAGAAAGGGCATCATTTCACCAAGGACTCCAATAATCAGAACTGCCATTTTGACAGAGTTGTCTGTTTGGAGTCTACTGCGTTCGAAAAATAATGTCGATATTTCATTCTTTTTTATTCCCTCTCCTCTTCTCGGACGATATTCGTCTCGCCAGGAGTTAAAACTTCACCACAAATATCGTCTTTCTCTGGTAGTCGAGAAGGACTACATCAAGTCTCTCAGCTTGTATTAGCCCGAGGGTGGAGAACGAATAGTTCCAATAAATTCGGCACCTCTCGTTCCCCACAACAGATTCAATATCAAATTTCCTCCGGAGCGTAGGGCATCACATTTGTATTGTTAATACCATAAGAGTGCCGTAGGTGGTAATGAAGTACTCTTAGGGCCGCGTTATATCGATGGATATAGGCTTAGACCACTTACGCAAGACATGCTGAAAGCAAGTACATCAGAGTCGCAGACGCCTCGCGGCAGGCCTGCACCTTGTTTCAGGAATCTCTATAGCCATCGCGCGACTGCGGTAGACTGAGGTGTTGAAGACCATGATGTACTCCTCAGTTTTTGACCTCAGCTCACTCGACCTGAGGAAAGCGAAGGCCAGGCGCTTTTATAAGCCAAGGTCTTCAATGTAGTTGAATAAGACCCCATGCATTGGCATATTCTTGTGTTGCCGCAGGAGTGAATTGATCCCTGTGGCTTCTATATGGGCCTTTTGCTGAACGGGTTCCAACTCGAAGTTGTGATCACCTTGTTCAGTGTCGCAAATCAAACCGAGTTCACCAGTTACTCGGGCAGCTGCCCTGTCATGGTCGCGGATCATCCAGAGAAAAGAATTTGAACTCCTGACGACTTTACAGTCTCCGTCCAGTACCAATCTGTCATGTAGACACTCCAAACTCCTATGGGGGAGATACAGCTCCTCCCGAGCCCACTTCACTACTCCTAACGAGCAGAGTAAGATTGGAAAGGGGAATATGTTTGTTACGCTAACTTTAGAACTGCGCTAGGGCTGGAGTACCTATGTTGAGTGGCTGCGGGTGTTCATAGATGTCCTTTCAGAAGGATTCCGCCTGGTCAGCGGTCGGCCACAACACGTGGAGGCTTTTGGAATGAGCAGCCACTAGGACTCGTATCGTATCAAGGCGGTGCTGTTTGGTGGTCAGCAGCATCTCACTATTTTCTCATGTTCCGGAAGGCGTCGGAGCAAATGCAAGATGTGCTCATGCGATATTATATCAAATGTCTTGCGGTTATCGATTCAGACCATATACTGTGTCGATTTCTCATTGATAATATTAATGTTATTAATAATTACATTATTGATAATTTTTTCATTATTAGAGGTTACCAATAACGAAAAGACCTAACAAAAATCTCATTAAATTCCATCGTGACCTGCATGTGTCGTAAACGGTTGATAAATTAATACTAAAATATTTTTCAATGACATTTCGACGAATTGTTTGAGGATCTATATCAGTTGGACGGGGAAATGTTTTTCACATACAGAATAATATACTGAATTTCAATGAGGTATAACTGAACGAAATCGTGATTCGAAAACTTTGTTGTAGTTGATTCAAAAGGTTTGTTGTGACGATGCAGTTCGTGATAACATTTGTCATCTTATCACTTCTTTAGCAGCATTTTGAAGGTGAGTGGAATTAATTTTATGAACAGAGTAGCTTCCTATGTAAATACTGGGTGTGATTTCGTAATTTCTTTTGTTAAAAAGTAGGTATTCTGCTTTGTTATTCAAAGTTTTGCTGATATTTCAATTCAAAATTGTTTAAGTAGGTGAATTATCAGATTAGCAAAAAATCTTGTACTTCATAGAAAATTTCCTTCTACAAAATTCTCCAATATTTGAAATATCGTAAAAAGCCATTGAAGTTTATAGCCAGTTAAGAAAAATGGAGTTTCCTTGAAGGGCTTGGAGGTGTTTGATTTTAATCACCAACATTGTTAAAAGAATATAAAATTTTCTGAATATTCGTTGAGTTTCCACCGCTCTTCTAGTGCAACATAGTCCCAAAAAGGTTTTTCTTGTTTCAATGCAAAATTTTCCAAGGGAAACTTTCACAAACATAACCTCAGAATCGAGTTTCAGTTTTCAAATATTTTATAAGTGCAGTAAACAGATAACGAAATAACGATCTAACTCAATCACATATAGACAGTGGGCTTACTTGAAGACTGCCTATAAATCAAATATCATATATATAAATCAATATCATCAACATAAAGTCGATGATTTACACCACCTTGCACTGACGAGTGGCCAAACAGCTTGAAACCGGTCTGCAAGTGTGTTCCAATAATTGAAAATATATTGCGGCAGTTGTATCGCCAACAGCATACGCAGGAATAACTTCAGTGAGGAATCCTGCACTGACACCTGTCGGATATTATCCAACGCCCTTCGTGGTATTAGCCAGGAGAGTAGTTGTTTTCTGATAGGTGTCAGTCCATTAACCTACAGTGTAGGGAGTTGAGAGTGGCCTGAACGGATTTTTCGTTTAGATGATTTGATCTAACCTAAGAACATCGAAACCGATTGAACCGTGTGTGAATGTACTTTCAGAATCCAGTGTTTTTGTTGGATTTTTCATAACTAATCCTACAGAAACCATATTATATTTTCATCTTTTACATATCTAAGGCTGTATGATAGGTGAAATAAATATTCAGAGTAGAAAGTCAATGAGATTCCAAAAATGCAATTGATAAATTGAATGGAGTGCAAAAAAGTTGATAACTTTGAATCTACAAAACTATCCCAAGAACTAACTTCGAACAATCGATTCCAGAAAACAGATCAGAAAAATTTAATGTACCGATTGGACTTTTCTAATATTAAAAAACGCTCAATTTCAGCTGATTTCTACCGGCGAATTGGGTCAAATATACAATCAGTCATGTTGGAAAATATGTTTCTTGCTGGATTCATTTCACGTATTTACATTAATATGACTGAAATAAACAATTTCTGATTGCAGCGATCAACCCATTCTATGTCGTATTTGAATTGTCATTTTCAGAATATTAGACAAATTTATAGTATGGTGAAAATGGAGAAAATATTATTCAAACAGGGTGTTCCGCGTAGATATGAACGAACTGAGTGGTACGTTTGAATGGTCACATATTGGATTATGACAGGGTTACCATTGCATCGAAATTGCCTGAAAATCTGCCTGAATTCCTTCAACGCCTCTGAATCATTCTATGAGAATTGTAATTATTTATCCATTCAGATTATATTCATTCTATTTTTTGAAATATCAATGTATCGCTCCTCATGAGGAAATATTTGAATTATCACAAAATCTCGGAATGTCAGTAGGTTTCAAATCTTGGACAGGATTATTCTAAAATGAGAGATACTTGCGTTGAAGCTGACTATGCCTCATACTAGAAGGAAACGACCATGTGAATCTGTGAAGTGAACTATCTGAAGAAATGATTTGAGAACAATTGAATTTGATAATACTCGGTCACCATGGTTTAACAATAAAATACATCTTTATGTGAAAGTACCATGCGGGGAATGATCAAATATTCAAATATATGAACTGAAAGTCACAAAACTACTTTGTATACTTCAATAATGGTGACAAGATGAGATGTAAAGTGATATTGCTACAAGGTAACTCTATCTGTATCTGTAGAGTGGGGAGGGTGAGTGTAAGCCCACAGTAGTTAGGCCACATGTGACCCATTGTACATCCTCCCGAGGATTTGTCCTCCTAGCTAATCGTCCATCCTGTTTTTTCCAGGAAGGTGGACAGGTCACTGGGAGACATCTCCTTTATATCGGCAGGTGTAGGCCAAGACTCGCCGAACACACACTCTCTTATTGACGATAACTCCGGGCACTCGCACAACATGCCTGACAGTCTCATCTTCCTGTTCACACATCCTGCATAGAGGTGTGTCCACCAGCCCCATATCATGAAGGTGTTTCCTTAGTTGACAGTGACCAGTCAGAAATCCTACTGTTAGGCGCAGATTTTTCCTAGACATTGCCAAATATTTCTTCGGCGCCAGCTTCCCAGGGTCACCCAAGGTGATCCTGGCAAGATTACATCCTTTGGTTTCGTCCCATCTCTTTAAGGATTGATCATGGGTGTAACACTTGACTATTTCCGCAATTGTCGAAGTGATCAGGCCGTAGGTGCCACTGGGTTCTAAAATTCTTAGTCCAGCCGCTTCCTTGGCTGAAAAGTCGGCAATGCGATTACCTTTACTCCTGTCGTGCCCTTTAACCCACCTAAGGATAATGTTATCATCTACCGAGGCTTTGGCTAAATCTTGGTGACACTCTAGTACTAGCCCTGAGGTTTCACGTTGTCTTTTCAAGGCTAATAGGGCTTGTCTGCTCTCACTGCAGAATGTTATGTTTTTGCCAGAAATTCCTTTCTTGGTTAATTCTTTTGTGACGATTGAGATACCATCCAGTTCTATTTGGACCACGCTGATATTTCTTAAAATTCCTCACTTAATTCTTAGGTTTAGTGATCTGGAATACACTCCATACCCTGAGCCTTCTTTGGTTTTTGAGCCGTCCGTGTAAATCCGTATTGCATTTATATCATCTGACTCTATGTTCTGCTTTATTTGTATTCTGTAGGGTTTACTAAACACAAACCTGTGTTCAATTGCATCGCTAGTTGCCTGCAGCAGAGGTTGCGTCGTAAGCGCTTCCCGCCACAGGTCCAGCCTCAATTGACTCATTCCTACTTCGAGGTTTACACCAGCCATGCGCAATCGTACCATGGCCATCAAGGTAACCTCCTTCGCGTACAGATCAAGAGGGGTCAGGCCCGTGATTAATTCCATTGCCGTGGTTGGTGTTGTTCTCATAGCTCCTGTGATGTTTAAACAAGCCATTCGCCGTATTTGGTATAATTTTTGGATGGCCGTTGCTTGTAGAACTTTCGGTCCCCATGCAATGGCTCCATACGTTAACATATGTCTTATTATCGCAGTGTAGATCCAGGTGACCACAAGGGGTGAAAGACCCCATGCGCGTCCCACTGTCCTCTGACATTGCTCATAAGCAAAGTATGCTCTTTTTGCTCTACTCTGTAGATGAGAGTTCCATGTTAGCTTCCTGTCGAAAATAGTACCAAGGTATTTTACCTTTTCAGAGAAGTTTAGTTTGCTTTTGAAGATTTCGGGAGGTTTTAAGCCCGTTAAACTTCTTTTCCTGGTGAAGAGGACCATTTCAGTCTTCTTTGAATTGATCGACAGTGAGTGTTCCTTACACCATGTTTATATCAATTTGAGCCCATCCTGCGCTCTTTCGCACTGTGTGTTCACAAATTTACCGGTCGGCAAGATAACTATGTCTTCTGCGTATGCAATTGTGTAGAATCCATTTTTGTTAAGATGATTAATCAGGGTATCCAGAACTATGTTCCAGAGAAGGGGTGATAAGACCCCTCCCTATGGACACCCCCTCATGACCAGTCCTTTCACTGTGATGTCTTCTACATTAATACTTATTGTTCTACTAGAGAGCATCTTGAGTATCCATTCTCCTACTACCAGGGGTACATTCCTGGAGTGTAGTTGCTGAGTAATTGTAGGAAAGGTTGTTTTATCAAACGCTCCCTCGATATCTATGAATATACCCAGAGTGGATTCTTTATTGTCCAATGATCTCTCGATTCTGCCAACCACATGGTGAAGGGAAGAATCAGTAGACCTTCCCGGAGTATATGCATGCTGATTTGGATGAAATGGGTTGTGAACTAGTACTTCATCTCTTATGTATCGCTCACATAGCCTCTCCATGGTTTTTAAGAAAAATGATGTGAGACTAATTGGTCGGAATGCTTTTGGTATGGTGTAGTCCATCCTTCCTTGTTTTGGGTATAAATACTACTCTTTCTTCTCTCCACTTACTGGGAATATACCTTAGAGCTAGAGAGGCTCTGAATATTCCAACCAGGTGCGGCATAAGAGTGTCCAGTCCCCACTGAATTAGGGCTGGTCTTATACCGTCAGGTCCTGGTGACTTGAAGGGGGAAAAGCCCGATATAGCCCGTCTTATTTTGTCCACATCAAATACTGCACTAGCAGAATGCCAGTCGTATTGTGAGGGTGTTATTGGTACATCTGCCCAGTTCGTCGTTCCAGGAAAGACAGAACCTGGGAAGTGAGTTTTCATAAGAATCTCAGCACTCTCCTGGAGGTTGGCGGCTTTGTCGTCATTTTTCCTTGTCAGGATGCCGATACTCTTATGGTGGTCATTTGAAAGTGCCTTCTGTAGCCTAGAAGCTAGTGGGAAGTCTTCTACTGCCTCACAATAGGCTCTCTATGCTTCTCTTTGCTTTTGTCTGCAGACTTTTTTGAACTCTCTGAGGTTGGCTTGAAACAGTTTATCTCGAAAACGGTTCAAAACAGAAATAGTATTATCTGAACAAAGTTCAAGAAAATAACAATCAGCCAATGATGCTACGTTGTTTTTGGAGGAGTGGAAGAAATGACATTGCCAGACTTTCTCTCAAATAACAAAAAAATTTCTGAAGATGAACAATCCTCTCTCTGATCCTTTTTGCTCATATAACCCTTCAAATACTGTGTTATCTAATAATAATAATAATAATAATAATAATGGTAATNAGGTGGGTGTAGGTATTTTGGAAGTGGGTAAAATATTAGCAATTTTCCAAAGATCAGGAAAAATGCCTTGCCTCAGAGACTCATTAAAAATATGTTTTACTTCATCTATGCAATATGGAATAATGAATGAAATCATTTTAATATTGATATTATCGATACCGAAAGCATTTGATTTTATTTTATTGATAGCTTCAAAGATATCCTTATTGGATATTTCCATAAACGAGAAACTTGCATTGACATTGAATCTGTTATTACTATAGAATAATAAAGTATCACTGTTAATTGTAGAATTTCCAGTGACATTAAGAAAAAAGTTATTGATTTCTTCTGGATTACGCAGTTCTTGCGGTAGTCTGTTGATTTGTGAAGAACTCTTTGTATTCACACCCCAATATGACAAATTTTTCCAAATTGCTTTAGAGTTTTTTTTATTTTTGTTTAAAATATATTGCATATATGCTGTTTTTTCACGTTTCAGAGCGTCATTAACGTAATTCCGTAGGGTTACATAATACTTCCTTGAAGCCGGTGTTCTCAAAGTTAAATATGTTTTATGAGCTTTATCCCTGGTTTGCATCATGAGCTTGAGGTTGTATGTGACGTAAGGCAGAAATTTCTTTTTACAATTCAACCTGCGGATAGGAGCATGTTTATCAAATAAATGTATTATACAATCATTTAAAAAGTTTACTTTAGAGTTCATGTTTTGTAAATCAACAATATTGCCCCATGGCATGTTCGCAGCGTCGTTATGAAAATTAGTGAAATCGAAGTTTTTGTAACTTCTGAAGTATATTGAATCAGTAGGTAATTGTTCATGTTGTTCTGTTACCTACTCAGTTCTAATATGTAATGAAGAAAGACATTAGGAAATATTTCTTTGGAAAAGACATCTCCAACAAGACAAATCAAAAAATCAATTTAACTTTTTTGAATAAAATCAAGTTAAAAAATTGTAATTTTGACGACCGTACCGATGTTTTGTTGAGAGTTATAATGAGTAGTTGGGAACTCCATAGTACTATCTTTTCTTGGAAGCGATTGCTTCATTGTTGACAATTTATTTCACAAAGTAAATGAACAAAGGTAGTCTATATAGGTATAAACAGTCGACTACCGATTATACGCGGCTTACAAAGATAACGTATTCATAGATATACAACATGTATTCAAATGATATTTCCTTATTGAGAATCATTGTTACTATTTTTTGTCATAATACTTCAACAAGTGTATAATGAAAGTTAATTTTGATTTTCTAACTGTTTAGTAAATCCCTAAATATCTAATGTATTGAATCTCATTCTTGGAAGGGCTGAGATCTTTTTACCTGAATATTCTGACTGCAAGTTGAAGGAAAGTCAGTAATAGTTGGAATTCGTACAGAGAGTGAGTTTGTGTGGGCTTGTAGTGATCCATTGTTATAATCGGTTTTTTTCTCACGGCAGAAGATGTAACTTCAAAGAATTAAGGTAAGAATTGGCTGAACTAACTATTTTTTATAATAAATATGGAATTTTATCAGAAATGCATCAGAACTACAAATTTAATTTGAACCGTCGGGAATAATAAAATTAAACTAACATAAAGCTGTCAAAATAACCTCGGATTTACTTCAGGATCGGAAGTATAATGTATAATGTATAAATGTATAACATTATAAGATAAATCATTACATTTCAAACTTAACTTAAGGTACTTAAGGTAGAGATTGTGTCTGAAAAGGACGACTTAGGCACAGGTGCCTGTTGTGTCTTTGTCCATTTCAGACAATAGAATTATATAACAAAAGGAAAGAAAAGCGATATGTAGAGGTAGGTAGTTACAAGAGGCAGACAACCTGGAACAGAGACCAGTAAGTGGAATATTACGAAAAATACTAATTAACTAATTAATTAANTATGGTAGTGAAATGCATTAATGAAGCTGAACATTTTTCTCTTGGTGAAGTACGTGGAGTTAAAATAGACAAGTAAGTACAATTATTATTTGTTGCAAGTTTAATCACTGTGTATAAATTCTATGTACCTCTGTAATAAAAAAATTAATACTCGTATACTTATGTAAAGGGAGATAAAAGTACGTATTATATTTCATACATACAATATGAAGCAATTCCATTGTTTTTGTGTACCTCAAAAGTATAAAACTATATATTTTATATATTATCATAAACGGAGATAATTATTTGATAATAGAATCTAACTTGATGACATTTGTTTGAATAGTTTGGGTTAAATTGTGTTAGTTTGGTTAATTACAACCAACTAACATTAATCATGATATTCAATTTTCCAATATTTGTAATATAGTTTGTGTTCCAATGCCTTCAAAATTGAAGTCCTCGTTAGATTTATAAATTCAAAAACACACAAAGCTAAATCAAGGTTAAACAGAAATCACGAAACTATACAACTTAAGAATACTAATCTATTAAAAAAAACAGGACCTCATCACATTTTACACAAAAGCGTTTCGCTGCAGCTGCTTAAATAAGTAGATTTGAACGGCAGTCACAGCCTGCGCCATTTGCGTGCGCCCGGATTGATACAGTATGATGTCATGACAGTTCGCGCCTTTAAACGCTTGTTTGAATTGGTTTTTCAACGTAAGAAACTTTTTATATTTTTTATAAATTGACTATTTCACTCCTCATATTTTGCAGTAGTTAATAGTTATCATAGCAGAACACATTTACGATATAAAAAATCTGCAAGTTCACTATTGATAGAACGTATGGACACCACAAAAAAATAATTTTAAGTTGATACCATCTGAACCCTGGATATCTGATTTCAAATTATACAGAGTTTCATAATACTGCTACTTTCATATACATATCTTTTCAATACTTTTGAAATTACAATCTGGCGATAAGCGATAAACAAATGTGTGTGAATGAATTTGAAGTTGTTGGTTTTTTAATAATAATCCATTTTGTATTTGCCTCATAATTACATTGTCTTTTGCCTAGTTATAGCTTTTTGAAATTGATATGGCAGTACTCTTTTTTCGCCATTTCGAATTTTGGAACTCTTGAACTTTTCATTCGATATCCATATTATGCGGGTGCATGAAAAAATATATTTCACATCTTTGAGATTCCACAATTTTGAACAATTCTGAAGTCATTCAATTTTTCATAATTATTCTAGCACATACCTTCATTTAAATCCCATATCATGGAAATGCATGAAAAATAGTAAGTCCGCCAGCTTGGGTTGTACATCATATTCGATTTAGACTGATGTCAATTGATGTTTCGTTTTTTTTTCAGCAAAATCTTTTATTTGATACCCCTATCATGGAGGTGTAATTTGTGTTCGGAAATGCTTCGTTTCGGAGATAGAGGGTGTTGAAATTGGATTTTTTGTTCATTTCTCAAAAATAACTTTTACGAAAAATAAATTATTTGCACGAAATTTGGTACCCGCTTTATTTTGAAGTGGGAAATCATAATTTCGTATCATCATCGTAACATCTAGAGGGCGCTGCGAACGCTGTCATTATTTATTTCAAATTGCCCTAACTTTTTTGACAGTAAACTTCTGATACTTAAAAAAAATCTGTTTTTTCGTTAATCAGCTGCCGCCCCCATACGAACGACAACTCTCAGAAGTTGAGAAACTTGTGCGAGCTAAGGACTAACCAGGTCTTACCTTTTAACGTGTGATTTCTAACACGGAAAACCTTATTCCCACTCCTTTTCCGAGTAAAAAAGGTACACTTCCTCAACAACGCTGGAGGTGTTCGTTATCATTTTCTATATCGATGCAGCTGCAGAAGATAAGATTTCAGAGAATTTTGAAACCTTTGAACAAGAACCCAAATTAACAAATAACAACGGAACTCAAGATGATCACTTATCTCAGTCTGAGTTTATTCCTCATGAATCAAGAACAGAAAATATAGATAAGTCACTTTTTACAGAGATGAACGAAACAATAAATCATTCTGATTTTTTAGAAGTATATGAACCCAAATNATAATACTTCAACAAGTGTATAATGAAAGTTAATTTTGATTTTCTAACTGTTTAGTAAATCCCTAAATATCTAATGTATTGAATCTCATTCTTGGAAGGGCTGAGATCTTTTTACCTGAATATTCTGACTGCAAGTTGAAGGAAAGTCAGTAATAGTTGGAATTCGTACAGAGAGTGAGTTTGTGTGGGCTTGTAGTGATCCATTGTTATAATCGGTTTTTTTCTCACGGCAGAAGATGTAACTTCAAAGAATTAAGGTAAGAATTGGCTGAACTAACTATTTTTTATAATAAATATGGAATTTTATCAGAAATGCATCAGAACTACAAATTTAATTTGAACCGTCGGGAATAATAAAATTAAACTAACATAAAGCTGTCAAAATAACCTCGGATTTACTTCAGGATCGGAAGTAATTCCTATATCTTTCAAAAATATATATGAAAGCATTTTCAGTGAACTTCTGGCAGTATTCCAAAAATCCGGTCCGGTCCGGTTTATGTTTCAAATGCTCAAAAATACTTTTTTGGTATTTCTTCAAAATGGTGTTTAATTTCAAGTGACCGAAAAGTATATCCGACATACTTTTGTATATTTTTCAAAGTAATATTTTTTTCAAATATTTTTGAATATTTTATAACTTCAATAGTGCTGAAAATATTGATGCATATCGGAAAAGTTCAATTCTATTTCTAACTCCGAAACTACTGTAGATATCAACATTTATCTCATAGTACCTTCTTTGTTTCTATTGAGAAAATAAAGAAAACTTTAATTAGCATTTTGCCGTATCTACAAAAATTAAATGGTGTGAAATAAGTTCTTCTATAAATATATAAATTATCTTTCTATTTCAAAATTACGATAATTGAGTACAACGAATTTTATCAATTTATAATGACAATAGTGTTGCCAGATGATATTTTTGGAGTTCTTCAGATTATTCGACCGGAATTATTTAGATTTCTGCACATCCGAAAATATTCAACTATGCTCACTCAAGTTGAACAAATTTTTCTCAAGAACTAGGCCAGAAAGCATCAATGAAGAAAGAATGTGTAACAAGCAAGTTCAATAATAATATAGGTCTTTATTTCCCATAATACATAAATAAATCAAATTTATCACAAAAAGACATTGGGAAAACGCCAAAGATCAGATGGTATGTGTATCTGGTGAAAGACAAGACCTCTGTTATTATTCTCAAGCGTAGGATGATTCAAAAGTGGGATGAGAAAAAATAATA
>NW_019295283.1:4383-21465 GCF_000500325.1 Leptinotarsa decemlineata
CACGGAATTGTCTGACCTGACATTATTATATCCGGTTCCGAGACATTTATCTTCTTGGAGAAAACCGATACCTGGGTAGCATTGAATTGAACCTGGTTACTTTTATCCCAATTCGAAATCACTTCTAGATCCTCATAAAATATGCAACCTCATGCTGCCGGTAAAGAGGTGCCTCTGAAGCCGACGTCCTGAAATCCAAATGAAATGACGAGACAAGTGTGCTGTCGTCAGCAAAGCAATATATTGGATTCTTGGTTTTTTTCCAATAAGTCGTTGATATACAATAAAAAGAGGGTTGGAGACAATATAGATCCCTGGGGATCACCAGCGTTGATGCTAAAAGTATTCGAGAGATATTCATCAAAGGCTACTTGCAGAAAACGCGTTTTAAGGTATTATCCAATCTCTCCGCTTGAAATACAGTCACATAAGTTCCTAGACAGGTAGAAATCTCTGTCCTGGGTATGCAACTAAAAACACCTGCACCAGAACAGGAAGGTGTTTTTGATCCATCTGTGAACCAACAACTATCTGCTCTTAATATTTCCTTCTCCCTGAGGATCCAGTCCTCTCTACTCGGGAATAATACTTTATAAGACAGTTCGTAGTTGACAGTTGGAGGCATAAAGTCAGAGGTCATCTTCAAAATACTGTGACTTCCAGTGACGACCAACAGTTGTTGCACTCTGCATTTAATTTATTTGTGCAATTGTCAATGTGCACAAGTCTGTATGCAGTCCAACTAGCCTCTCTCTCCGGAAAAATGTGGAGAAGAGGTAGATCTAGAAGAACCTCTATGGCCACTGACGGTGTGGTACTCAATCAAGCCAGAGAGCTTCGCTCGGGCCGTTTTCTGTAAAGCCTTCGACCACCAAGAAACTGCACCATAAGTGATCATTGATCTAACAATCATCACATAAATCCAATGGATTTGTTTGGGACCTAAGCTCCAAGTTTTACCACAAATCCTTCGACATGTCCATAGAGACGGTCTGGCTTTGTGTAAAACTTTTTCGAAGTGAGCGTTCCAGGTGAGTCTTTTATCAAGGACAATGCCAAGATATTTCACTCCCGTTCCAAATGAAATGACCTCGCCATTGAGGGAAATTGGCGTTAGATCGTCCAATTTTCTGCTCTTGGTGAAGGGGATTAACACAGTTTTGCTGGGGTTCCCGCAGTACTCAAAGGATACCGACGCGTTGATAAACGACTCTGAACTGATTGCATCCGCGAATAAGACATTTCAATCAATCAATCAAACTGTACTTTATTGTCCAAGAATAATTATTCTTATTGACAAAGTGAATAAATAACAATGAAGTGGATATCCACTGTGTCCAATACATATGAGACAAAAAATATGAAAATATAAAATGTAAAGATGAATAATTATTTATATACACATATATACACATATATATATACACACATATANTTATCAGTTATCATCCATCATGACCAAACTAAATTGAAATGAATAACACTCAATGGAAAATATCCACTTCAGTCCAATAATGTGACGTATTTGCGTGAAACTTTGCTTTTTCAATTAGGATAACAATAGTTTCCAATCGTCATTCATCATACTACTGATATCACAAAACAATAATCAAAAAGTTAACTCGCAGGAATTGATTGCTCAGTTGTTATTGAATCAATAAATTGTTTAGACACATCTTGCAACAGATCGAAATCAATTATGTACATGTTTCCGTGAAGCAAGCTCTTATCAACAGGAAATGAGCTTACAGAAAAAAGAATGTAACGCGAGACATCAATAAAGAATTAGAACGCATGAATCAAAATCTCAAAGTCTGCTGCAATTCCAGAAGGCAAAAATTCCCTCTGCCGGTAGTTATTTCCAGGTGTGATTTTTTCCCAATGGTGAAATATGGATTTTGGCTTACTGTCTCTGTACAGTCAGTCCTAATCATATGGCAGGTGTGAATGCTTTGTAGTTACCATTTTGATTGTCTGCTATTTGAATCATCAAGTGACTGTCCAAAGGTAATCAGATTAACTCTTGAATATTAAAAAAGTACATTACACTTCGAAACTCACGGTCCACCACTCTGCCAGATGATGGTAGTATCATCGACAAATAATGTGAATCTACCTGATATATGGATATCCAATCACTTTCAATAAAAAGAAAATTGAACCTACAACGAACCCCTGGAGAACATCATAACGAATAATTTTCAAATTGAAAGACTCTGTAGTCCTCACACACAATTTGATTCCTGATTAATCAATAGGATTGAAATCACTGATAAGTAGGGCCTCTAAATCTAAAGTATTACGTAATCAACGTAATCAAGTGCTTTGAAAAATCACAAAATATGGATTTTTCACTTATTTACTTCACCGTAGATTAATTATTTATTCCAAAACATCATTCATCACAGAAAAACCAAATCTTGAAATTATAAAACAACAGCAAAAAATAATTGGAGCTCCGGGGCGACTTTCTTGATTCTAGTAGTGCATTTGCTTTTTCAGCTACAGAAAAACCTGGAAAAACCTGCAGCACCACATCATCTGAAGATCTTGACCTGCCAATGTCCTCTCTTCCATAAAACAAAATGCAGGGTGTCTCCAGAGGTTCCAATAAATTCAATACATCGCCAGAACACTTAGTGACACTAGTATTGTCAAACTTGAACCAGTCCGTTGTGAAAATATGCCTTAACCAAAGGTACCGGTACTCAAGGAATATTGTCACTTCTGCCCCCCAGGAAGAATACATTTCGAGTGACAAATATGAAATTTGCCTCTTTCCACCTCAGAGTCGCAATGAACTAGTACGTATGTCTTAGAACTCAAAACCTTCTTGATTTTGAAGGGTCCCTCAAATTGCAACATGAGCTTTTTGGTCTCCTGAAGGACCGCGGACAAAATTGGGTTAGCCTTAAGAAGCAGATAAGGCCTCGAAGTAAAACAAGCTGCACGTCTCTCTGCCCGTTTCTGCAAAATTTCCCTGGCAAAGAATAATTCAACATGAGAGTATCTGTTCACCTGTCAAAAATTCTCCGAGTGTTCCATGGTCACTCAAAATTCGAGACTGTTTTCCCACCTGTACAAAATAGTGCAGGGTTAGCCGATTCAACATGCTAATCGTTGTAGCCCGTTTCAAGCGATGAAGAGTCACCAGCTTAGAGAATACGTCAACAATAACAAAGACGAAAGTCACACCACCTCTGGATTTTGGGAGAGGACCGAAAAGGTCGACCGAAATAGTCGTTTGGCTTTTCCGAAAATACCGCCTCTAAAGCGGGTCTGGGCAATACTGAAATCTGGCTTTTTGGCATACTTCGCAGGCTTTTATAATACGTTTAACGTGAGCATGAAGGTTGGCTAACCAAAAGTTTGCTTTCAAAGAGCACCAAGTTTTGTAAACTCCAAAATGAACATAATATTCATGATAATAATTGACGAAGTCAGTTAGCTTGGCCAAAGGAGGGCATACAAAATTACTTTCCTGATTCTGGATGAATAACAGTGCCTCTCGAAGAAAGAAACGTCCCGGAGAGTCCTTTTGGATCGCCTCCAGCTTAGCAGATAACAGGGCATCATAACGATGGGCTTTGCTCATATCCTTCATCTAAAGATGATATTTGACACTTAAAAAATGTATTCTTCCTGTGTCCTCGAGCAGTGTTTTGAAAAACGACAGTCTTGGACCTTTGAAATGGGGGCAGATGTGACAATATGCCTTGGTTACCGGCACATTTGGTTGAGGCACAGCACTGCTGGCCTTATCGAAGTAGTCGTGTATAGCGCAACCGCAAGAGAGAAGTTTTCGTGGGTATTTGGGAGACATTTCTCGCATTTGGAGTTGTCAGTAAACTCAATGTGACACCCGTGATTTCTGGTGATAACGAACGTTATCGGATAGATAATATATTCATATTATGCCTTGCTCAACGATTATGGACATAATCGTTGTGCCTTGCTCATATGGTTTTCCTTTTGTTTCACTTTTGTGTATGTTTTGCTATATATTCTAACTTATTTAAGCTAAACATATTCTCAATATTGACTTTGAAATTTATAACCTTTGTTTTTTTCTTAGTTTCACAAAGATTCATGAACTACTCACTTACCAATGTATATTAGGTAATTATTTTTATATTTCTATATAATACATGCTATCCCCTAGGTTAAGTTGTAAAACAACTTCGGTTGAACTTCGCCTTCTCATTGATTTTTTTTTATTTACTTCTTCTTTATAAACAATATATGTCAATGAATAAAGGCCATTATTATTATTATTTTTTTTTTCACCGTAGTGTGCGCTGGTCAGGCCCTATCCCCCGAAGCCCTGATACATTCGGGAGGGCACGCCAGCATTATCAACCAATGACCACTCCCCACACCGTGGGGTAAGTGATCATTGGGTCCGAGAATCATGTGCCCTGAGCAAGCGCAGTGAGCCAAGAATGACAGCCTTCTGCATCTGTGCGGCTANCAGATAAGGCCTCGAAGTAAAACAAGCTGCACGTCTCTCTGCCCGTTTCTGCAAAATTTCCCTGGCAAAGAATAATTCAACATGAGAGTATCTGTTCACCTGTCAAAAATTCTCCGAGTGTTCCATGGTCACTCAAAATTCGAGACTGTTTTCCCACCTGTACAAAATAGTGCAGGGTTAGCCGATTCAACATGCTAATCGTTGTAGCCCGTTTCAAGCGATGAAGAGTCACCAGCTTAGAGAATACGTCAACAATAACAAAGACGAAAGTCACACCACCTCTGGATTTTGGGAGAGGACCGAAAAGGTCGACCGAAATAGTCATTTGGCTTTTCCGAAAATACCGCCTCTAAAGCGGGTCTGGGCAATACTGAAATCTGGCTTTTTGGCATACTTCGCAGGCTTTTATAATACGTTTAACGTGAGCATGAAGGTTGGCTAACCAAAAGTTTGCTTTCAAAAAGCACCAAGTTTTGTAAACTCCAAAATGAACATGATATTCATGATAATAATTGACGAAGTCAGTTAGCTTGGCCAAAGGAGGGCATAAAAAATTACTTTCCTGATTCTGGATGAATAACAGCCCCTCTCGAAGAAAGAAACGGCCCAGAGAGTCCTTTTGGATCGCCTCCAGCTTAGCAGATAACAGAGAATCATAACGATGGGCTTTGCTCATATCCTTCATCTAAAGATGATATTTGATACCTAAAAAATGTATTCTTCCTGTGTCCTCGAGCAGTGATTTGAAAAACGACAGTCTTGGACCTTTTAAATGGGGGCAGATGTGACAATATGCCTTGGGTACCGGTACCTTTGGTTGAGGCACAGCACTGCTGGCCTTATCGAAGTAGTCGTGTACAGCGCAACCGCAAGAGAGAAGTTTTCGTGGTTATTTGGGAGACATTTCTCGCATTTGGAGTTGTCGGTAAACTCAATGTGACACCCGTGCTTTCTGGTGATAACGAACGTAGATATTTGCTACTCGTTACCTGCAGGTATGTAATAAGACAATCATTATTATTTTGGCTGCTTGTTTGGTGGCTGGGTACTGCTAGGTATGCTAAATTTATATCTCCTTTAAGGGTTGTCTCTTGTTGATGTACCTACACTCTGTAAAATAAATTGTGATAACGCGTTTTCCGGTGGTTCTTATTGCTGACTACGTCCCAACCAAACCTATTTGCTTCCCCGTTTCGTATTTGACCAAGGCGTAATAATGACCAGATTGAACGCCAGAACCACAGTAAACAACGACCGCATGAATATTATAATATTGGTCTGCTAGATTGAAGTGTTCATCTATTTCGAACCTTCGTAAGAGTTTGATGCTTTCGTCAGAGGTTGAGTCTTGTTTGAAGATCATCAGTGTTGTTATTAGATTGACTGGTGCCTCAGCTATACTTGTTTTCTTATAACAGTCAGTTAGTTTGGCGCATGTTTGGCAATACAGTAGATCATCAACTGTTAAAAGTTCCATTTTCAGATGATTTAACAATAAGCTTTACACGGACTGGTTATTAGTCATAGTGGGAAACGCTAGTTGAAGTTCCAGAAATTCACATACATTTTTGCTACCTCTCGGAACATATACTACTAAATTTTTGATCAAAGAAGGAGTTGTTGAATAAAGTCCACATTTGCTTTAAAGGGTCATAACTGGTGACGAATCATGGATATATGGTTATGACATCGAAAACAAAGTCCAATCGTCCCGATGGAAAAGCCCAGGAGAGCCAGAAGCAAAAAAAGCACGCCAAGTTCGAGCAAATGTCAAAGTTTTGTTCACTGTTCCTTCGATTACTGTGACGTACTTAGTGAATCAGGAGTTAAGGACGACTTTTTGCGACGATTGAGGAGATGAAAACCGAGAGCTCAAGGACATACCAAGAAAAGCATATCAAAACTCTGCTCCGAGTATTGGAAAAAAACACTGGCACAAGTGTATTAAATCTGAGGGGGGCTCGTTTGATGAGGACAAAACGGAAATTGATGAATATATTTTGAGAGCGGTACAAGGCATCGGCTTAGTTTCATTGGAATATCTTGTTTTTCTCCTGAACTAATGATTTTTGCGATTGAATGCATTGATTCTGTTGAACCCAATGATTCCCAAAGTGTGCGCCGCTGTTCCCCAGGGCGCTGAAATGCCGTCATAAAGGCGCAGCGAAATATTATACTTAATACTGAAATTTCCAATTCTGGAATTTTTGAATGGATGGTTGTATAGTGGAATAAGCTATTAATACCGATTATGGAAGCGATCATCATTCTTAGAAATACCAGCCGATAACAACAATAGCAAAATGTTCCTTATCGCTATCACAGAATAATGAATAAAATTAATGTTTGTTTATATAGACTGTCAATATTTACTACTCAGGTATGAAAATATTCTTGTATTTTTTATGTTTGTCACCTCGACATATCGAAGTGTCAGATTTCAATAATAAATAATAAACGACACGAATATACGAAGTAGGCCTGGCGAGGAATTTTTTGTACAGACGTACAAATTTGAAAGCTTGAGAACAAAAACGAAATATCGAAAAAATGCCAAGAGTTCAAAACAGTAAGGACGAAATAGACGGCGAAAATAATTGTAAATTGGAGTAGAAAATGTAAGAAAACAGAAATAATTGATGTGTAGGTATCGATAACTGAAAGTAAAAGTGCCAGTGCGAAAATACATTTTTTATTTTCGACATTAACCACTTTTTAACAAGATAAAGCAGGAAGCTTTGTAACTTTCACTTTCTCACTGGCTCAGAAAAATCTACCGTATAGTATCTTTGACATGTTTTTGTCGTACAAGAGCTACATTTTAATGTTGAAGTGAAGTTAAATACTACTTTCTATTGAGGTTTGAAATCAATCAATATTTATTTCCATTTTTCAACATGGCTTGCATGTATTATAATTGTCAATTGGTAGGTAACTTAGTACATTAAATTGAAATAAAATTTTACAAAATTTACATCAAAAACTATTTACTTCAATTCTTCTGGGAGATTATTAAATATTGTGAGGCCGAAATGATTAGGAACACAATAATTCATTTTTCTTTTTGCTAAATTTAAATGAAAATGTTCCATTTTTCTTGTTCCATAACCATGAATATCTAAATTTCGAATGATAGTGTTCTTTTTTTTGTCAAACATAGACAGACCTTTCGAAAATGAAAATACATGGCAGCGTTAAGAAAAAGGTAGATAAATGAGGTAAAAAATGGTATTGACAAATAAGTTCGTGAATTAGAGAAAAATTTCAAGTTGTTTTCATTGAAAAATTCAGCAGAAATCGTCGTTTGCTTCTCACTATATCAAGATGCTTGACAATATTTCCATAGATGACGTCATAAAAATCTGTTTAAAACCTGTTTTCCAGTAACCAGCTGTCGCACCCCTACGAACGACAACCCTCAGAAGTCGAAACTTGTGCGAGTGCTGCAATATTAAGTTTAGAGATAACGGTTCCTATACGGCATCATTTTGAAAGGAACTGTTCACATGTTCTTTGAAAAGAGAGCCATGTACAAATTATTTGAAAAATTGTATTATTCGATTCAAAATTATCGACATGAGTTCATTTCTATTGTTTTCATTAGAAAAAGGACTTCGAAGTACTATACGTTTTTTCTGAATTTGAAATTCCTCACCCCAGAAACAGAAAGCGCTGTTTACAATGATTTCATTGTCACCCGGTAAAGCAAATAACAAAAAGGGATAATATGACATTGATGGTTGTGTCACAAATCCAATGAGTATTCAAAAACCATGGCGGATAAGGAAATATCATAGATAATAGATGATATGGAGCTATAAAAACAAATGATTTCAAATCGGACAAAACTTTTGAAACAATCTAATACATACTTGAACTTTCATGTTACTTGTTCCATATCTATTGAAACAAAATATGTTTTTGATTGTTTCTTTCATTTGTTTCCTATATGACATATAGGGTGATCTCAAAGTTAATAAGTATGAGAAAAATCATTAATTAACAATGAATTTGATCATTCAGAACTGATGTACTAACTCAAACTTTTATATGACTCATCCAATCTATTTTGGGTACTTCGTGGCAGACATATGTGCATCAAGAAGCAGTGTCGGATTCAATCAGGGGGCGGGCGCCCCTTTTCTTGAACGCAACAAATTATATGGCCTAAGCCAATCATACACTTCTGTCCATTTCCAAACTGTAACCGATAACCAAATTCCTGCACGAGTCCTCTTAACTTATTTAAATAGAAGAGCTGCCACTAAACATCCTAATTTTTATTTATTTATGGTGAAAAATTCATCTCAACTGTACCTCCCCGTCAATAAATTTCGAGATCCGCTCCTGTCAAAAAGGATTATACACTTCTCTAAGTATCTCAGATCATTTCCATCTAAGTCCATGTATTGTAACGTTGACATTGGTCCACTATAGAAAACCGAACATACCGTGACAGACCATAATTATTTATTATTCCCTCGCGAACTGATTATATCTCGCAAAGTCAAATCTGCTTATGTAATAATATACGCTGTATCTCCCGATTGAGTTTGTATGAGAGATTTTTTATTGGTTGATTCAGGAAAAATACACTGCCTCATAGTTTTCAAAGATTGAGAAAATTTGAACTTCACGTAAGGAAATTTCGGAAAATTGGTAGGGTTGAAATTACTGATTCATAAATATGTAGGCTCTGAGATTGAGATAACAAGTTAAAAAAAGTTGAAGCATTCGAGAAGGAAGAAAGTTTTTATGGAAAAAGCTGTTCTATCCAAAACTAATAACTATTTTTAACATAGTGTTCCAGATTATAAATGAAAAAAATATCTTTAACAACACATATCAAGTACGAATTTCATAAATGAAGCCACAACCAATGATTGTTGACTTCCACAGCAATAGATAATTATCTCAAGGTTGTTTTGCGGGGTGTTTGGCCGTGGTCTGCAGGATTTATGCCTGACATTTGGTCTACAATTGCGGTAGATATTATTAAAGGTGATGCTGTAAAAAACGAGGTATTCTAGTTGTCCTCGAAGCAGTAATTTTATTTGTGAGAGCTATGTTAATAACATTCTGGACTAAATCCAGGCACATATTAACTGGATTAAATTCTCAAGAAGAAAAAGAGGACAAGAAGGGAATTTTCTAAAATTTTGAGAAAAGAAAGTTTTTGGCTTTCTGCATCTCCATCTTTTTACAAAAAATAGTTCATAACGTACTGTCATCGATGACATAATTAGATTTAACTCATTTGTGGTATATATAATTTTATAAATGAACTGAGTGCTTTATCTTGTAGTGTTATCTATATTTGTTCTGAAGATGCAAAAAGGTGAGTGTCTTATTCCGAAACATCGGATGTTCGACATGTAAGTGAAATTTTACCTCTTTCATATTGTATAGGAATCCTGCGAATGATATCTGATTCAATTCCATAACAAATATTTGGAGTAGAAACTGAATAGGAAAAAGTGTTTTTGTATATAATTCATTGTTATTAGAAAAGTAGTTGTTTCGAGAGGGATTTTTCTTGCAGTTTGTTTCTGATACTAACTTCTATGCATGATTTAGACATCTTTGTGGATAGTTAATTTCGAAATTAATTGCTTTCTTCCTTCCTTTGCAAGTATCCTACCTACTTTTTTTGTATAAAGATGAGGTGATAGAAAGCCTAAACTCCTTTTTACCAAAAATCAATCTCTCCTAAAAAATACCCTCTCAATTTGAAAAATTGGTGTTTACTATGAAGTAGAATTCTTGTCAAGTATGGTTTTAACAAATGAATGAAAATTTATATTTTCATCAGAGCACATATACCTGAAAAAATTGTTATGAAAATTCCCAAAATTGGGGATAAAAGTGGAATTGATGAATTGATTTTTTGAGAAAACTGAAAATTCAGGTGATTTTTTGACCAGACCTCGTAGTTTCGAATGATGAGTTGAAATATACATTCGCAAAACTGAACCAGAATTGAAATGTCGAATATTATTATCCCGATTATCATAAAATACCTATAGTGGGTTAGAAAACATGTAAAATGGCAATTGCTGACAATTCGCCTTCTCTTTGGAATCAAGTCGATTTATTATCATTATTAAAACAATCATTTACTCACCTTAAAAGATCCACTGACTCCTCGATAATGTTTTTCTTATCGTCTGATGTATGGTATAATTCGGTATCACGATTACTGTTGGACCCCATGTTGGAACGTATTCAAAAAATTTTGATACAACTACCAGAATAGTTTTTTATGAGACGTATATATTGCCGGTCCTCATTTCATTGCTGCGCGTGGTGCCAGAAAGTTAATGAAATGACAGTTACTGAGGTATTCAGTTATGAAACTCGATCACAGATTTGAAGAATGGGTAAGTTGTCGCATAATGTCGTCAGAAAAAAGCTATTGTAGGCCGAATAAAAACAACGACTTCACTAGATCAACTGTTGTCTGATACTGAAAAGCACAGTTGTTCTGATAAAAAATTCGCAAGGATTGTGAAGATCCTGCAGTTGCCTTTGTCGATTGTATGATAGAATGAAAATAATAGTGTTGCCTGTAACAGTTTCGGTTATTACCAGTGGTCGGCAGAAACTTCCTCGTTTCAAATAAAGGGTTTTTCAATTGGCGCGGGTAGATTTTGGCGCCCCGTGGCGGCCATTTTGTTTTGGTGACATCTGTCAAATCTTTTGTTTAGTATTCAGTTGCTTATGCCAAATCACCATGGCAAGTTACACGGTTGAACAGCACGTTCAAATGATAAAACTGTATTATCAAAATGAGTGTTCGTTAACGCAAACGGTGCGCGTATTGCGTCCATTTTACGGTAGACGTTGTGGCCCTTCACAGTCGACTCTTCAACGTTTGGTGGCCAAATTTGAGACGACCGGTTCAGTAAACAATCAGCCAACACCCGTACGTTCAAGGAACGCAAGATCGGCCGAGAACATCGCCGCGGTCCGTGAAAGTGTACAGCAGAACCCGAGGCAGTCTATTCCTCGCCATGCACAAGAACTCGGCCTTTCGCAGACTTCAACTTGGCGAATTTTGCGTCGGGACTTGGGCCTACACCCGTACAAGATCCAACTGACTCAGGAGCTCAAAGTTCATGACCATGGACAACGCCGTTTGTTCGCTGACTGGGCTTCGAATCGTTTGGAAGAGAACCCCAATTTTGGCCGAAAAATCATCTTTAGTGACGAGTCGCATTTTTGGATGAACGGCTGTGTTAACAAGCAAAATTGCCGTATATGGGCCGACACCAACCCACGCGAGGTTCACCAGGTGATAATGCATCCTCAAAAAGTTACCGTTTGGTGTGGATTTTGGGCCGGCGGCGTAATTGGTCCGTACTTTTTTGAAAACGACGTTAGTGAGGCGGTCACCGTCAACAGCGAGCGCTACAGAACGATGATAACTGATTTCTTATGGCCCAAATTGAACCATATGGACCTAGACGACATGTGGTTCCAGCAGGACGGCGCTACGTGCCACACAGCAAACGCCACGATTGACATTTTGCATGAACGATTTGAGGGTAAGGTTATTTCTCGCAGGGGTGATGTGAATTGGCCACTCAGGTCATGCGATTTGACCCCGCTAGACTTTTTCCTTTGGGGTTTCTTGAAGTCGCAGGTCTATGTAAATAAACCACAATCGACCGATGCCCTAAAGGTGAACATAACACAGGCCATCGCTCAAATTCAGCCGGATCTATGAGGAAGAGTCGTTGAAAATTGGACCACTCGGATCCGTGCCACCGTAAGAAGCCGAGGCGGCATTTGAATGATGTCATATTCCACACTTAATGGCATACATGCGCCTTTCAAATAAAAAAATAATTTTGTTAATACCTCACACACAGCTTGTTTTATTCCATTTCAACATCTACCCGCCCTTATTGAAAAACCCTTCAGAACACTCTGTGTAGTTTATCTCTTCTGGATATTTGGCTTGACTCCAATAAAAGTGTATGTAATACACCCTATATTAAAAATGAACCGTTCTCGAGATATTCTTTTGGTAATAGAAAAAAAATGGAATTGAAATACATGAAATAGGTTAAGTTAGGTTAGGTCCAAAGTGAGTGGGCCTACTCGACCCTCCACCGCAACCAGCAAGGGTTTATTGCAGCTCACACCAATTCACACTCAACCAAATAAACCCAGCTTCTTAACGAAGCTGATTAGTTTGTATGGTGAGTGGTCTTTTAGGTCAGTTGGTAAGAGTACGGCTCTGCCGAACTCTAAAAACCTGATTCGGTTACCATCAGCGGGGCAGGCACAATTATATGCTCTGTTGTTTCATCGTTAATGAGATAGTAGGATACTCAAAGTGAAAGATTCTCACCTTGATACCCGCGACAACCTTCCCATATAAGAGCTCTCGCTCCTGATCCAAATTTAGAAGAAGGTCAGTTGGAGTCATGAGCTCAACAGTCATCTCCTCTGAAGAATCGCTCCTGATCTAAATTTAGTTGAAGTCGTAAGCTCGATATCCATCTCCTCTGTAGACTCAGCATCAGAGTTTACTCTGTTCACAAAAGTCCCACGAGTAGCTAGGGAAAGAAGGTCAATCACAACAGAACCCCGCATTACCCTGGCAAGGTTATCTTGACATCAGTGTAGGTGTTCCTCAGGGGTCAGTAATGGGTCCAATATTGTTTCTAATACATGTAAATGATATCGTTAAAGTGAACCCATCCATACATCTTACATTGTATGCGGACAATACGTCTATACTTATTTCCAAACAATCTAATTCAGTGGTCGCCAACCTCTTCAATGTGTTGAGCTAGTGATTCCTCCGAGAGATGACTATTTATAGGTCGTTCGAGTACTTTCACTTATCCCCGCTTTCCATTTTCCGCTTCACTGGTTCCGTGGGAGATGACCGTTTTGGCGAGAGTTGGCCATTTTTCGCTTGATGATGGGTTTCCATATGTTGCGTATTTCTACGCTGGCNATCAGAAATCATTTCCGCTAGTTCTTTGTCTCTCCCCTGAAGCTGCAAATTAAGTTCGTTTAATTTCTCTGTAATGTCCACGAGAAAACCAAAATCTCTAAGCCAGATTGAATTTTCTAGTTCCGGCAGTCTTTTTATTAAAAGAAATCAGCCTATTTTACAAGTTTATACAAGGTTAAAGTTAAGATATATATTTTTGTTATAATAGATGTATCATTCTATTTTAATGATGATGAGCGTGTTCGTGTTCAACTTCCGTTTCTAGTTATTTTTATACACGGCGGAACGTACAAAATGGATAGTGATATTTTTATTTTGAAAAGTATGAAGTAACATATTTATAGTAGATAGGTATATGCAAAAATAAGGAAATACTTTATAGCGGTCAAAGAAATGGAAAAAATGTTTTTAAATCACTTGGTAATGAAAATACAAAATAGCTTAAAACGACGGGAACAATGAATTAGTTGTAATAATAACTTTCAAAGAAACCTCGCTATCTACTATCTATTCGAGCTAGATATGAATCTGAAAATAGTGTTTTTGGAAGAGTCGAAAAATTCTAAGACCAGCCGTATGCGACTTCTGGAGGTCTGCGTGTCCAAAAAAACTGTTTTCGGACGTGTTGCGTAAACTATTTTTTCGGCAACTATAAGAAATCAATAAAATACATTTCTTTATTATATTTCTTTGTAGAACAAAATTTCAAACATTTTACTTCCTTGGGAAAGAAAAGTCTTGGCTTTTTACTACTCCATCTTGATACAATAGATGTGGGAATCTCCCAAAGAAAGAAAGGAAGCAAACAATTTAAAAAAATAACTATACAAATTTGTGCACTTTTGTCAACGTAACTAACACAATTCGATTAGTTTCTTCAGCATTAATATTGCCTGATCCTGATTGGCAAATAGTCTATAAGTGAGAAAGAGATCGAAGTGCTTGAAAAGATGGTAGTCGGTTGACGAGAGGTCTGGGGAGTATGGTGGCTGAAGCAGAACTTCAACGCTTAATTAGTTTAATTTTCGGTGATGGTTTGGCCCACTAACCATTATGTTTTTTGGTACGTTTTCCACTGTGGGAAGTACATGGTTTTCCTGAAGTCTCCTATTGTCGTAGAGAGTCCACTTTTCATCACACGTGAGGATCCGATGCAAAAAAGATCGTTTTGGTTGCGCAGAAGCAAAGAACAGACCTCGAAACGTGTCGATCGTTCAAATCGTGAGGCACCATTTTTTCAGTCTTCATGACCTTTCCTAAACATTTTGAACCATCAAAAACCACATTGGAGCTAACATCCAGTTCTTCCGCGCAGCATTTGCGAAGGGTCAGGCGACCATTTCGGGGCTTATCTTCGAAGCTAAAAACCTCCGGAACGAAATTTAGTCGGCTATGCTAATGCAGATATTCACAAATTTTGATGGTTCTTTAGTAATACATGTTGGCTTTCTATTTTGTCCCCCTCAGATATAATACACTTGTACCAGCATTTCTTCCAATACTTGAAGCAGGTCTAAAATACACTTTTTGGTATGTCCTTGAGATCTCTCAGCGGTTTTTATCTCCTCAATCGTCGCTAAACGCCCTTCTTTCATGGGTATTTTCGATCTTGGGAACAGAATAGAGTCGCAGGAGCCAAAATCTGAAAAATACGGTGGCTGTGGCATGATTACGATGGCTGAAGTATGATTACGGTGGCTGACTCATGATTACGGTATTGTTTTTCGCCAAAAAATTATGAACAAGCAATGACGAGGGAGCAGATGCAATATCGTGATGCAAAAGCCATTATTTTTTTCCCACAATACTGGACGTTTTCTTCGTATTGCTTCTCGCAAACGCCGCATAACTTCAAGATGATACTCCTTATTGACAGTACGATCATGTGGCGAAAACTTCTGATGCGCTACCCCACAGCAATGAAAAAAAAAAACAGTGAAAAAATCCTAGACATTTGATCGAACTTGGCGTTCTTTTCTGGTCTTGGTTCTCCCGGCTTCTTGTATTGAATGTCGAAACAAGTGTTGCGTTAAACTGTTTAGTAAAAATCTCATTTTCTTTCAATACGTTATGGATTTTCATCATGTAACGGCAGTAGATGAACAAACCTGGCCCCAGCACACTTCAAGGTCATGCATCGATGACGTCACACGTTTCTATCTTCCACTCACTGAAGTTTCTCTCTGAAACACTTACCAGGGATGCACGATCTTGAAGCGTGTTCGGACCAAGCTTGTTCATCTACGATCGGCCAATTCCATCATAAAAGTCATAACTGGTAACGAATCATAGATGTATAGTCATGACATCAAAACCAAGGACCAATTGTCCCAGTGGAAGAGGCCAGGAGAGCCATTGACAAAATGGTAACCCCAACTTCGATCAAATGTCCAGGTTTTTCTCACAATAAGGAATATTATCTTGAAGTTATGCGCCGCTTGATAGAAGCAATACAAAAATAAAACAGCCGGATTGTGAAAAACAAATCATGGCTTTTGCATCACCACATTTCATCTGCTCACTCATCACTGCTTGTTCGTAATTTTTTGGCGAAAAACAACATCGTAATCAAGCCTCAGCCACCGTATATTTCAGATTTGGACTCCTGCGACTCTTTTCTGTTCCCAAGATCGAAGAGACCCATGAACACCAGTTATGACTCTCATAAGCAAATCTGGATTGCGTTGATGTCATTCAGCAATTCCTGAGCGTTGCTCATGCGACGTTTTTAGTCAAAATTCAGCAAGTTTGGAACAAATTTCGCTGTCAAACGCTTCACACACAAAATTTACAAAAAAAAAAAAAAATGCGTGGCATGAACCATTACTATTTTCTTCACTTTCTCTACATTTTCATCGGTTGTTAATGTGCTGAAGCGTCTAGGGCAAGCATCGTTTCTCACATTTTCTCGACCTTCTATACGAAAGCTTGTACCACTCATAAACAATTTTCTTAATTTTCTCACTCAGAGTACAATCATCGTTTGCCACTGACAATACTTCAAGTGTTTTCAAGCACTCATTTCTTATTTTACACAAAATTTCATTCAAAGTTCTTTGATCCATTTTATTTTGATGGCAGAAAATCGACGAACACGCAAAACACCAACAAACTAAACATCTAAAACTGTGAAAGTATGTTAGAAATCAGTGTACCAACATAAAAAAATCGCTAATCGAATGTACGCAACCCGGGAAGTTTGAACATTTACCTTATTTTTCGAACAATCCACGTAGGCTTCTTCACCAACTGAATCCAATCCAAACTATAAACCTATGAGATTGGCTGCTTCAGCAAATTTTGTATCACTTTTCAGATGATGACTTATTGAGTAATCACGCAATGAGAGAAGTTCCAGTACAGGGGTAGATCCTTGTAGCACACCAACTGCATCCCTTTGCCCCATCTTGATTTGAACCACTCATTGAGAACAGCTGAAAGTTTACTGCAAATTTTTCTGGTACAAAGCCATGTTGAGCTTTATGGAAATGCTGCGAGTTCTTTTCTGAAGACTTCCTCCGCATACTTACAGGAATAGCTCTCAAAGCTGATATATAATAACACAACACAACAAAGTTTTTGTTTCCGGGTTGAAATTAGATGATTTTAATGTATTTCCACGTGTTAAAACCGAAAG
>NW_019295285.1:0-18515 GCF_000500325.1 Leptinotarsa decemlineata
CAAAGAGAAAGCAAGTAGTAAGAATTGACAACATACTGAGTACCGAAGAAAATACCGAGTATGGTGTACCACAAGGAACCGTTCTAGGTCCTATTTTCTCTAGTATATATATAAATGGTTTATTTGTGCTAGAGAGTGGTGTGAATATTATAGGATTTGCTGATGACACAGCCACAGTACACTTTCTAGCTCGTCAGCGCAACAAGTAGCGTTCACGGTGTAGGAAACGTAAAAATGCTTCCGGGATTGGGGGCGAACAACTGGCTGTTGTGCTTTTGATACTGAAGATCATCTTTTCCACACTATTCGACGAGCATTGACGTGATTATGTGACCGTTTTGGGGCCTGACAGTCTTGCTCGAAGATGAAGATTTAGCATGGCGCAGAGAATCACTTGTAGTTGACTAACCCTCCAGGGAGTGACGTTTCCCTGAAGATGATGTCAATAATTCTCTTTCATCGTCTCCAGACGATCTTTGGCTGCATTTATGGCAGACTTGCTGATCCCACTGAAGTATGAAGAATGCTGCTTACGCAGAAAACGGCTTTTGATGAGGTTTCGCGTCCGCTGGTTGGTCGTGAATTGCTAGATGAAGTCGTACTCAGACGAATGGAATTGTCTAAAGGGAATTAAGTTTGACTGGTGAATTGGGCCTAACGATTTTGGACTTCTATATTTTTTGAGAGTTGTGCTCACGTTTGTTCGGCCCTAGTCTGCATTTCATAATCAAAGGTTCCTAACATTACTCTGACTTGGAAACATGTAGAAAGGAGATCCACGAAAAACTGAACAATTGAGTTCACTCTTGATCACGGAAACTATTTTCCTAACCAAGACCTGTAGTGTGAACTGTGCTGATGTTGAAGATCACGGAGCCAAATCTCCCAAATGTTTAAATGGAGTATTTTTCATTAAAAAATATCCCCAGTTTGGTATATACTAAAAAAATATGCTTTTCGCGAACAGAAGTGTCATCGATCACCAAAAATTCAACGACCTAATAGTCTGGGTTACAAGATCCTTTTTTTTTGAACTTCTGTCCAAGAGCACCGAAAATTATGATCCAGGGCTTATTCGATTCGAAATGACCTCTAGCAACTTTTTGAAAAATTTCAAAAGAGGCTCAAAAAAATTGCAAAAGTTATGAACAATTTATTGAAGAAAGGGAGACTTTGGTTTTTTGCAAATATCTGAGAAAATATTCAAAATATTCAATTCAATTCAAAAAAATTCATTAATAGGTATTTATAATTTTGAGCTAGAAGCGGGCGATTCGCGTCCCGCACGCGCTGACCTATACGGACCTTTGAACAATCAATTCCACTTTTTCTATTGAATTACCAGAATGGTGATGTGTTGGAAAATTTCATGAAGCAGGTCCACATATTTTATACCTACTTATATAAATCTAAAATGTTCTGTTATGTTGAATTTTCTTGTGCTTTCATTTTGGTGTGCTAAAATTCACAAAACCATAAAAATGATGATATTATATTCCTGGCAATACTCACTTCACTCCCTGTTCTGAAAAGTCTCGAGCCCAACACATAGATAGGGCTAGTCTCATTGCATTCACCGCTTTTCAGTTAGTACTAACCTTAAAAAAGACTTAAAATTTCATGATTTCTACTCATAAGTTTTTGAGTTATTGTGCTTAGAATGACATTACTTTTGTTATTTTCAAAACAAAATTTCAAAAACAATTTTGTGTTTCAATTCAACACTGCTTCTTGGTGGGAAAAAATACCGTCCAAACGAATCAATGGCTTGAAAAGTGTTATGAGTACCCCGCTTATCAGAAACAACAACAAAACGTTGGTTTGCTGACTTTAAACGTGGTCGTTCAACAAAAGTGGTTTTGAATTGGTATAGCGGCGCTGAAATGATTGTGTGGCCCTTGATGGAGATTATGTTGATGAATAAAGTCAACTTCAAATGAGAAAAAAACACATTTTCTTTCTTTTTTATACATACACGATGTGTTACATCGAGTATGTACTATATTGGCCGTTTTTTCAGCTGATCCCACTTGTGCTAGCTCGAAAAAGGTAAGATCTATAATGTCGATAAAATTGGACAAAAGCTATCTATTTTGGAGAACTAGAACAATCTTTTTTCAGATCAAGAATATTAGTGGTTATTTTGGAAATATTCGCCAATGACTAGAATTGTTGAATTTCATTTTTTGGCCGTCAGTGACTAAAAAAAAACAGAAACTTTCACAATCGTGTCATATTTGTTATAGTCTAATATATAAACCAATTTGCAATGAAACATTTCGTTCATCAGATTTCACTATCAACTTAATATTTTAAAAAACGGACCCCTATTTTTTTTCATCTATTGTGAAGCCACTGTAATGACAAATTCTGATATGTATTACAATAAATGTGTTTCACTAAGTTTTTCCCCAAAAACACATCATGGATATTCATGTAGTCCCAAGAAGGTAAAAACCAGTATATTGGAACTGAAAATTACATCATTTCCACACAAACTTGCAAGTGAGAGGTGAATGCTCATGCATTCCAGGGGTTTTGTATAGATATGATAGAACTGTTCAAAAGTCAATTTTCATGGAACATAAATGTTTGTTCCTGATTATTTCTGGCAAATAAAAATAGTGTAGAAATAATTCATGAAAGTACTGAAATGAATCGATTCGATCAACGTGAGCCATGAATCAACATAATATGTATATTTGCCAAATTTACTATCAAGTGCGTGAATACTTATTCAATTCGATTGAATTTGTGAGGGAAAAACCATTCATTTTCTCAATGATGAGAAAGTTGATATGCTCTTCGTAACGTGAGATGTTTGAGAAATGACACTGGATCTCTGGCTTCGTATAACGAATTACACCCAGAGAGACGTCAGCTATCCAGAACATATTTTCAATGCATAGAGAGAAATTTGCAGAATCACAGTTCATTTTGAACAACTTTCAGGTAAGAGTTGTACAGTAACTATACAGTAACTAATATTCGTATTGGAATTGAATCAGATATCATCAATATTGAGTAGTAGAAAGCCAAATATTTTTTTCGCAAAAATTCTACTTTATGTTTTTCCATAAATGTTGACGAGTCCGAACATGCTCTGCTATTCCTGTTTGGACTCATCAACATAACATCAAGTGGTATCAAGCTGAAATAATCCACAAGGAGGAACACTGGTTTACAAAAAAATTCAAAGAAGCCGCATATATGTTGTCTAACAACGCGTGAAGCCAAGTTAGCTTGAAAATACGCAACATATGGAAACCTATAATCAAGCGGAACACAACCAACTTCCGCCGAACGGTCAGCTTTCGCTAAAACCGATGAAGCGGAAAGAGGGGATAGCTGAAAGCACTCGAATAACCTATAAATAAATGTCAATATAGCTGATATATTTCAATATATATGAAAAACCTTCGTATTTTTTCGATATTTTTTTATTTCAGACACATAACTTTCACTCAATCAGATTGTTATCAAATTGACTAATCATTAACATTGTCCTGTGAAATTTCGCTTGAGTTAAAAGTATTTGAATCTATTGTCGATAGTGAAATTGATATGAAATATGGTCTTATCTTATCTCAGACAAGAATTATTTCATCGAAGAATCATACCATTTTTAGATTTTATCAGGTATGATACAGGGTGATGACAAAATCGAAATGGCAACTGCAGGTTCCCCTATTTATTTTGATTGCATTAAATATCTCCTCCAATCTGATCTTTCAGATGAACCATTGGATTTAGATCTTGGATTTNTACATTAAATATCTCCTCCAATCTATAGTTTTTCTCATTATATTTTCGCCATTTGTACTGATCTTTCAGATGAACCATTGGATTTAAATCTTGGATTTCTGAACCTTGTTCATCTTTCAATGAAACTATATCGATCCGCTTAAAAAAATAATTCATTAGGTACTTCTAGAAAAAGCTCACTTCCGAATTGAAATATGTCAGTTCCAATTTTCTGAGAATATAACATTAGTGAGAAGTGAAGATCTAAAACCTTCATTTCTCAAATAATTTTTCGTTCTCACATTGAAAGAGTTTTCAACTGAATAAAAAACTAGATTATACTTTCAATAATGTTTGGTATAACTTCAGTACATGATTGCCCTTCAAAATGTTTAAAAAAAATATCTTACCCATTGAAGAAGTATGTACATTTCTGCTTAATGCTTCATTCATTTCAGGTTCGGAATGCAATTCAAGCTCTTCAAGAAATGGCAACTCCATCACCTTGCAGTGGATCAGTTACTAATTATACCGTCCACTCCAATCCTAATATCGCTCACCTTCGTCACAGCACTTCACGTAACGGCATCCTAGCCAGAAGCAGTTCTCATCCACCGGAAATGTTTTGTTTTGAAGAACCACATCCTGGTAATTTTCCTTCTTTAACTAAGTATATGAATTCCGAAACTCAAACAGAATCCAGTAACGTATTAATTCGACAATTCATCTTGGAAAATCCCAGAAATGTCTTGGAAATCCTAGGATTAGACCCTGAGAAAATTCTCGGCACTGTTGATATAAGAAAGAGTCTAAGTGAACCCAATTATGACTTTCACTTGACAAATTCTCTGAACTTCTCTAGTTTTGTGGATGGTCGTGCGGATATGTGTTTAATAGATATGAATAAAGACGAATGTGATAACTCCAGAGAAGAAGAATATTCCTTTCTCTGGAATCGAGCTGACAGTGAACTTCGCAATTGTGGGACATTTAATACAAATTTTCCTGACAATTCGTTGAGTAGATTTGGTAATAGTGAATGATACGTTCGACAAAAGCGTAACTGTGATTATGAAAACGATAAACCTAACTTTGATTGGGCAAGATCAGTCAAGCTAAGTGATGCGAATCAATCAAATTTTCACTTTTTTGGAAATAACACGTAGGAAACAGGGGGGTATTGTTCTCAATAGGATAATGCCAAAACTTGAAAAAACATGGACTCATTGAAGGTTTTCTGTGAAACAATAACCTATCTGTTTCAATTTCTGGTAAAATCAAACTAACAACTGGAAGCTACAATAATGACCAGTATTAAAATCATGAAAAAATATACTGAGGGATCCGATGCCAGCACATATGACAGACCCTCTTGTTCCAGATGAATGAAAGCAGTGGAGAGATGACAGTACAGTATAGTAACGAATAATACTTCATATTGTTACAAGCAACCCTTAATCTATATATTTCTTCTGAAATGGAATTCAATGAGCCATGTAACAGTTAACTTTCACCAACCGTCAATTATCTCGTACATTTATCAATCATATTTTGATTTCAAACACTCTTTACATTTCTTTTGATGATAGTTCAGAGCCTCCGAATACAAATAAAACTGAAAATAATGATTCCTATGAACTATTTCGTTCGATTATTTTTTTATTCAACAACAACAGATTTTGTTCGAATTCTCGAAATATGTGCCTGCCTGACGGGGCAGGCACGTATACGGAGACATTTTTATAATTGAATCAATTTGAATACGATACAAACTAGATCCTGAAGTGTTGTGAAAGTTCAGAGAAAAAAGCCGATATTCACTTGGGGTAGTTCAGTTCCGAGAATTTTTTATATTCAGATTCTAAAAAAAGAATCATTTCACGCTTTTTTCGTAAATCCTCTATTTCCCAAATTTATTTGATGCTGTTCATTATCATTATTGGCTCGTGATATTTCATTGCAAGAGAAAAACGTTTTTCAGAAAAAACATTCCATTGATGTGTAATAGAGATTGTCAATGTTACTCGGCAGCACGTCCAACCTGTATGTATGCTAATTTCTAGGTTTCGGACGGTATTTGAAGGGGGGTTAGGTATGGCAGGTAATGTGCCTGCTATGGTAGGTACGTGGGTTACTGAAAATTTCAAGGCACTAATTACAATTTTGACTAAATAATTTGGTTTTTGAAGCTCTTGCTGTTTAATGAAATACAATTACTCAGCAATCCCCTACCCAACAATAATGAGTTGTTAAGATTTATTGAATGTATATTACTATATGAAAACGATATAGACAACTTAGTACATTAATAATGGTTCTTACCTTATATAAATTGGGGCTCTTGCAAAAGTACAAAAAAAACTATAGAGAATATACCTACCACCTATCACTTCTTTAGGAAAAAGATATTGGCCTTACTGACATCTCAACAACAGTATCATAACTATCACCATTATCATTATAATTATCAATTATTATTATTATTGCTTCCGTAATAAAAATTAGTGAGAGATTCGAAGTGTGAAAAAAGAAATCTCCTCTACGAGGTACTCATCCGTGGATGAACTTTTCCTTTCAACTAACTGCTCAGTTCTACATTCCCTTTAATAAACCACATTATATGTCATATGAAGGTCCAGAGAAAATTTTCCACTTTTCATGCTTGACAACAAGCAGCCATAAAGCAGAAAAAGCAATGATATAAAATATTGAGCAGTGGTCGAAAATGAATTGAATTGCATGGGTAACACGGTTATGAAAAATCTTTACCTCCGAGTGTTGAGTCTCCTAGCACATCAAAAACGATTTTTCCACCAAACGTTCAGCAGATACCGATTCAAATTTGATGTTCAACAATATTGGTCATACACGATACACCAGACATAACCATAAATAACGCCAATATTGTATTAGGCACCTTGAATGACTTATCCGTATCAAACGATAACAATTTTGTTCTTCATACAGCCGATATTTATTCAATCTTTTAGCAAAATCTCCGCAGATCTTGTCTCGAATTCTCCGGTGTTTTTGTTCCGCGCGCAAAATGTATTCGTTTGACTTATTTATATGTTTAAAAAACCTGTTTAAAATCTGTTTTTCCGTTAATCAGCTGTCGCACCCCTACGAACGACAGCCCTCGGAAATCTGGTGCGAGCTAAGGATTAACGAGGTCTTACCTTTTAACGTGTGATTTCTAACATGGGTCAGACTAGGGCTTGAAACACCAACCAACACGACAGTCAATTCGAGTAAGTGAACAAAGCACCCACGTCGAACCGCCTGGTTACCGTCGTCGGAGACCCATATACGGGGTGATATTTAATAGGAAAATATCGTAACACATCTTTGACCATTTACTCTAGGAACGAACTGCTATACTGTAATATCTTTAATATGGACGTAACCCACCGAGCGTCCATCCTTGAACCTAACAAGTTCGTAAACATAAGAAGATATTTTTTTCTAACTTTGCACTTCATGCAAAGATGCGTCTATGACTCGTCGTCTATGACCTCATTGAAAATCTGCTGAAGTTCCCGTAAATGGCCTGCCAAACGATCTCTTCCTGAGAATAAAATGTATCCGTATCCATCTCCGTTCTTGATTCTATGAGCTTGTCCATCAATAATGAGTTCTCTGCCAAAATTCAAATAAACGGGAGTAGTCCCCTCACTTCATGTACTGTCATTCTGAGAACAAACTCTATTTTAGATAAATTCCTATCCCAGTCACGTCGATATTTATCGATGAATGATCTCAACATTGTTTCTGTTACTCTATTCACTGTTGGGTTAACATGTGGACTATTCGCAGCATTAAACACAATTTTGCAGTCATAGGATTTTACCATCTCAGTAAACGCACCTGATATTTATTGCCTGCCATAACCACAGATTATCCTTTCTGGAACTTCATGAATATGAAAAACGTCTTCTCGACATGTTTTATGACTGCCGAGCTGGTCGACGCTCTGAGGGGAAATAATAGAGCATACTTGGTGAAACAATCCACAACCACTAAAATATTCCTATTTTTGTTTCTCGTTAAGGGTAAGGGTCCTATGATATCGCTACAAATTACTTTCCGTTAGGTAACTGTTGGTCTGGTTTATGGGCTTTACACACCTCACAAGCTCTCACATACTTAACGGTATCTGAGTGCATTCCCGGCTACTAATACCTACTACTGATAAGCTTTAAAAATGCCTAAGTTGCCTGACAGATGATCGTCGTGACATTCTAGAAACACTGATGGCCGTAATGATTTGGAAATAATTAACTTCCAGTCCGATTCTTTATCATACGTCGGTGAACCAAAATTGACAAACTTGAGTATTTTGTCACCATGAATTTTGAATTTAGGATATTTAGTTTGTGACAATATTCTTTTGGTACCGGTACTGCTACCTTTGGTTGAGGCACAGCACTGCTGGCCTTATCGAACTAGTCGTGCATAGCCTACCCAACGGATTCTGTAACTTGTGAAGCCATAACAATGAATAATGGTCGGAAATTACTTCAGAATGAGTACCTTGAGAATAGGCTCGATACATCTCTATTCCACATAGCACGGCCAAACATTCAAGCTCCTTGCTTCTTGTGGAGTTGAAGTCCGACTCGTATAAGAAATTAGTTCATCGCCATTTCAAATAATTTGACTCAGAACGTAACCTAGCCTAATTTGAGATGAATCGCATTGAAAAATTAATTCTCTCGAATTATCAGGGCATATTGAAATCGGGGACGATACCAAACATTGTTTAATATCGTTAAACGACTTATCGCATTCAACACTCCATGAAAATTTTACACTTTTTTCAGTTAATTTAGTAAGAGGGGACATTCGAGTCGCAAAATCACGTATAAAACGACGATAGCATAAATACCATATATTCAACATATTATCAACTTCATCATTGATTACTCTGTGCAGATACGGAATACATTTTAATATTTGAGTTTTATTGGCTCAACAGACCCGGTGTCGATTTTAAGCTTTATTCCCTTAGCGCATCCTAACCCGTTGCCCATCTTATCGAAAAACTCGCAAACCATATTGTCTACTCGCACTTTGCGTTCATAATCCGATATATCAAGCCCATGTAATTCGAGTATTACCTTAGATTTGTTCTAGAATTCCCAGCTATTTTTCACAAAATTTGAAATTAGGCCTATATTAGGGCAAAAATCTATTCCTAGTATAGTTGGAAATAACTTTGAACATACTTTCAATTCGTACCTTTTCAACTTCTAACTGAATAAATTTCAACCAAGATAACCAAGAATCGTTCGCTGGTTGCCGATTCATTGAATGATTCAGGGTAGAGATTTATCTGGAGCTCGACGCTGTCTTTCATTTTTTGACGTGCAAGGACATTCATATTTCGTTACTTCTGATTTTCCGCAGCGATAGCAAAATAACTCGTAGTTTTTTACATTTTGAGGTCTCACAATGGAAAAATATTTCTCAAAATCAGTATAAAAAAAATCAAAACATTAAGGTTTACCTCAGAATCAATTTTCCTTCATGCATGACTCACCATGTAGTTCTATGTATTTTATTCCTTACAGTAACTCGGAAATGGAAACTATAATAATGAGTTTCAAAAACAAAACGACAACAGATTTCTATGAAAATATTTGGAGGTTGTGCTAACTTGGCAAAAACCTTAACTACCCTGATCATTGAATCAGTAGAGGAAGATATTTTTCCAAACCAACTAAAAATTTCAAAAATCGTGCCAGTTTATAAAAAAAGGGATTCCACAGCTATGGAAAATCATCGTATCATATGTGTTCTGAGCTCTATCTCGAAAATAATGGAAAAAGCAGTTTACAACACAACGGTAAGTTTTTTACAACAAAATAATTTGATAAGTTCTTGCCAACACGGATTTGAAAAAAAAAATTCAATCGAAACAGTATCAGCATGATCCAATATATTTTTGATGGCATAAACAAAGGATACTATATAGTTGGTATATGCGCTAAGCCGAGCATTTGAAACATTCAACACGAAGTATTCAAGTAAAAAGCTCTATAAAATGGGTATAAGAGGGTCAATCAATAAGTATTTTGAATCTTATGTGAGTAATAGGAAAATAGTCGTTAAAGTCAACGACAATTATTCAGATCAATTTGATATGAATCTAGGAACCCCACAAGGAGGGGTGCTTTGACCACTATTATTTTTACTTTATATTAATGAACTACCCGAAAACATAAAAGAGGGTCGAGTTTTCATGTATGCCGATGACACAACAATCATTGTGACGTCCCCAGATCTGAATGAAATTGAAAATAAAACGAAACTAGTAATCAATGAATTCGAATGTTGATATAGAAACAATCATTCAATAAATAATAAAGATGAAACAACATTTATCCAGTTTTCAAGTAAGTATCAGCGCCCTCTCCAAATAAATTTAGGTTTCGAAACAACAGAATATACAAAATTCCTTAGAAAAGAACTTGACATTGTCTTTCAATAACCACATCGAATACTTGTGCACTTCTCCGAAAAAAACGTATTTTGCCTTCTTAACAATGAAGTCAAATTTTTTGGGACATAATATCTTTGATATATACTATGGTCAAGTGTATTCTAAGCTTAATATAAATATTACCATTTGGGGACACTAATCAGAAATAAATAGAATATTCATAATTCAAAAACGTTTCATTAGACCAATTTTTTATCTCAAATACAGAGAATCTTGTTAGAAGACATTCAGAGACAAAAAAATTTTCACAATACCATGTATTTATCTTTACAAAATATTAAGCTGCGTTCATGTACATTACCATCTGCTAACAAGAAATGAGGAAATTGAGTGTGAGAAACGACTTCTATCAGGTAAAAATAAACCGTAATGAGTACAAAGGTTCGCCACTTCATGCCGGAGCTAAATATTTTAACTTATTACCACATAGCATCAGAAGTGAAACAAATTTTCTCAAATTCAAGAAAAAAGTCAAAGACTTTTTGGTAACAAGTTGTTTTTATTCCCTGAAAGAGTATGATAATAATATTGTTGTGTAACATGTGTTGTTATTGATATAAGTCATATTAGATAAAATATCTTTTGTAAAATGTGGCGTGTCATATATACATTCTTGTATAAAAAGTGATGAATAAATTTGATTTGATTTGATTTGAAAAGGGGTGACCTTGTTCTTGAAAGTTCCAGCAATTTTCACTCTAAATTGCTACTGATCAACTAGATTCATCACTCGACTCTCAATTTTATCATAAGGTAAATCAGGCTCTAATAAATTAACAGAATGTCTGCCACCCACTCGATTTTCCGTATAGGAAGGATAAATTACGCGCAGATTATAACTTCTTACATAAACTTTTGAGACCGCTCACGCTACGGTAGTTCATTCCAGAATTCTGCGAATACTCTCCAGCTTTTCCAATTTCGTCAACGGTTTTGGAAGTTTATTAAACATATTCTCGCGAAAAACTCATCGACAGGTTCACAATTCCCTTGCCTACTACTTCGAATTCCCTCTGAAAAGTCTGTTTGGAAGCCCTCCAGAGTTTTACAAACTCTGCCCATGAATCTATACTGATACGCATGGCTCTATACCAACTATTAGATCTACCATCAAGAAGGTCAATTTTGCTGCTGAAAAGTACAGAGTACGTAACCTCTCTTTTCACACGATACTCATCGAGGCATTACCACTTAAGTTCCTTGTACATCCGTGAATTTAAAATTTGATTTATGAACTGCATCACGATTGCCCAAAAAATGGGAGTGTTACTCGTAGCATCGTTGGCAACTGCAAAAACTGAATTATCAGCATTTAACTTTTCATCAAATTTTTCTTCAGTGATACCTAACTGTTCGATCAAATTAGAGACGCCTACTTTTAACGCGAAGCAGACTAATTATTATGTTAAGATCCGAGGTGAACTGACCCTCGTGAACAATTTCCAATTCTGTTCTGGTTTTACGTTTCTTGGTGACTTCTTTAGTGAGAGTCCAAATTTCTTTGGATTTGTTGTTGGGATTTTTGATTTTAGTGTCATAAAACTTTTATTTTTTTCCTAAATATTCCTATCAACTTCACATTTTCTTCATATTTTTGAGAATTTCATTGTCAGTTTTTTACGTAGCCAGTCTAGTTGTTTTAGGCTATTCATATCATTGTGAAGTTTTCCCGGAAGGAGTAGTTTAACCAAAGAATATTTTTCATTTTTTCCTTTTTTGGAGAAAGAGTTGTCAAAACACTACGAGAAATTAAGAAGAAAGTTGTGGAAACTATCATTAACGCTGTATTCATTAGGAATTTTCATCATAACTGCGGAAAGTAAAGTGTAAATTTTCATTTTCCACCTCCGGAGAATACTCCAAGGTGACATCAATGATATGGGCATGATGGTCCGTTATCCCGATATTCCTGGATTGAAATTCATTGCATCTGTTACCTCTGGTAAGTCGGTTGCAACAATATCAATACATGAGCGGCTTGTTTCATCATTACTTGATGTGAAAATTCTCGTGTAGTTATTTACCATTGCTGTCATCTTGAAGAAGCTGAAAATGTCCTTCAGAAGCTTCGCGTCCATGCATGTGTTCACATCTGTAAAAATTACTTACAGCAGTATAACTGTCGATTTGTTCGGCTTGGGTCATGCAATATTCACAGAAACATATATAGGCTGTATGGTATTGCACCAACAATGGTTCAATAATATTTACCTTATTTGTTAAACATTGATTATTAAGACTAAAAACTAGCTACTTTGATAGGGAATTGCTATATAATTTTCAGGCTCACTGCACTGTTTGTATTCAATTCGTCTTGTTCTGAAGTGATTTCGTCCGAAAATTTCCATTTATAAATGTGAATTTTTGGACAGCGGCCTCATTAGGCCACATGGAGGACTCATCACTTCGTCTACATGCTTTACGGGAAAAGATAACCAAAAAGATGTAGTGTTTTTCCTCTTTTTGCAAAGTTTTCCGGTGAAGGAGATCTGAGGAGCTGTTTTTTAAGGAATTTGATTGACTCATCTGTCGACATGTCTGGGTGAATACGAGGAACGTGACGGTAACAGATTCTTTTAGGGAAGCCTGTGATTTATTGGTACCTATCACACCCATTTTGGTGGCCTGCTACGTTGTAATGCCTAATTACAACTGTACTCACTTCTGGTCGGGTGATTCCATTGTTTATATCATCATAGACTTTTTCAGTGGATGTGTTGGTATCCAGCAAATTCAATACAACACCATCTGGCGTTTGCGGGGAGATTCGGTTTGTTGATTTCGTGTGATAGTCTCTGGCTACCATATTCTTAACAACTTGACTGAACGATGTGATATTGTATGCAATATATGGTGGTTCAGGTCTCAGCTGAGAATTTGCATTTTCTACTTTGTTTATTGATTTCGATTTATTTATTCATTCTATCAGATGCTCTCGTTCACTAGCCCTCTTCTTGATATGGTAAACCAATTTTTTTAATGAAATGAATTTTTTTTAATGATATATTTTCTCATACCAGTTTGTTCATTTCAAATAAGTCATCTGTATCTGGCTTGTTACTTCACGTATCACTCAAATTTGAAAGCAACTAAAAAATCTTGCACTTTACCGGTAATGATGATGTCATTTAATTAATTTTTATTCAATTTATTCAACTTAACTCTAGCAGCCTGTTCTCCAGGCGTCGCTAATTTATTTGGATGTTATAACAAAAAACGTAAATTAGATGAAAGAGACAAACATACAATTGGAAATTACAAAGAACTATCAATGAAACAAAGAAACAAACATCATAATCGAAAACATTTCACCGAAAAATGTAACACATCAAAATTTTTATTAAAATAACTTTGTTTATGCACTCTGGGGACTTCAAAACATCAAATTGAATGTCAACAGACTGAATTACTTCTAAATTATCCTGCGATTTGAGCAGATCTGGATCACCGTTGACGTCATTCAACAATTCCTGAATGATACTCATGTGACGATTTTTTGGTCAAAATTCAGCAATTTCGGAAGGATAGTCGCTGCCACACGTTTTATGCAGAAAATTTATAAACAAAATGCATAGCATGAGTCAACCGATATGCCATCCTCAGCAACTTCTTTGATAGTTTTTTGGGAAATGAAGGTTTTGGCTTTCTAATTCTCCATCTTGATACCAAACATGTGGTAATCTTCAAAAAAAAAGAAGGAACCAATTAGATTCTAAAATCAACCCTAAATGAAGTTGAGTAGATCATGCAAAAAAGTAAATTTCAGACACAAACTGTTCCCAATTTCGCCAAAATCAATTGTGAGCAATGAGGCATATGTCCTCTTTTATGAACAGGAGGGAACGAAGCAGCACCTTTGATGTGTGTTTTTTTTTCTTCTTCCTCTCGAAACAGCTATTTTCATATAAACATTGAATTATACGAAAATAAAATACTTTCGAAATTTATATGAACGCTGAATTATACGAAATCCTCTCGAAACAGCTATTTTCATATAAACATTGAATTATACGAAAAGAAAATTCTTTCGAAATTTATATGAACGCTGAATTATACGAAAAACACTTTTCATTATTTCGTTTGTATTCCAAACATTCGTATGGAATCAAATCAGACATCATTCACAGGATTCCTACACAATACTCGTATAATAAATGAAAAAGGAAAAATTTCACTCACATGGAATACAAACGAAGTAGGTTTTTCGTTTAATTCAGCATTTATATAGAAGTATTTATTTCGATAGTATTTTTTTTCATGTAATTCAATGTTTATCGATTGGTTCCTTCCTTTATTTGGGGGATTTCCACATTTTTTTAATCAAAACGGAGAAGTAGAAAATCAAAACCTTATTTTCCCAAAAATTAATTTCTTCTGAAAACATAGTCTCTCAAATTGCTTTAATAGTAATTCGACAATTCTCCATAACATTTTTTTTCACTTTCTCCACATTTTCGTCGGTTGTTAATGGTCTAGAACGTCCAGGGCGAGCGTCATAATTCTCATCTTCTAGACCTTCTGTAAAAATGTTGTATCACTTTTTAACATTTTTCTGACTCAGGATACAATCACCGTATGTCATTGTCAACATTTCAAGTATTCTTGAGCATGTTCTGTCATTTTTCAAATAAAATTCAATGTTAATTTTGCCGATAACGGAAAATCGCCGAACAAGCAAAACACCAATGAATGAAACGTGCTATTTGGCCCGAAACTGTCAACGTATATTCAAGACGGGTGTAGGTACTGATATAATAAAATGAAAAAATCGCTAATCGAATCTACGTAACCCGCGAAATTTAAACATTCATCAACTTTTTTGAACACACACACCACAAATTCTAGAACAAAAACTCTTTCGGAATGAACAATTTCATTCATACTGAGTTCAATCCCATGAAAATTATTAATATTAAGTACTCTAAACGGAAGGTGAATGATTTACTGTTCATCATATTCCTATTTCTTGTATCCCTAGAATGTTGTTGATTGTCAACCCGGGGTTGCAAAATGTCAAACTTGTTTTTATCACTGTTGCAATATAAAATTATGATATTGAATCTAAATTTATGAACGATAACCAACGAATGAACTGAGAGCTCAGTAGATATGAAAATTGGTTATTGCACAAAAAAGCTAGTGATTTAATAAGCCAATGAGTTGATGACGTTAGATCTTTAGTCAAGTAATACAATTTCCTCAACAGTGCGTGTCTTCTGTACATCCCAAAATACCACACTATCAGGCTTCACCCCCAAATGCAAGAAATGAAACTCCAACTACGATTTGGATGGAAATGACAATACTGTTTCTTTAATGCTTTCCTTTTTCTAGTTTCATTCCGTGTCTCGGGTCTGGAACATTATCATATCTGGCGTCATGTGCATGTAACCGAGTGGGTATTCTACAAGGATGCGGTTTTTGCTCGAAAAAATACCAGAGCAAACATTGAAATAACTTATAGACCTTCAGAAATTAGTGTTTGTTGGTTGCCCTGTCTACTCTTTTGTTTGAATTTTTTTCGAAAAATATTTCATAGAATAAGACATTGGAAACTTCTCAGTTTCCGTGACTATTTCCTCTCTATATTGAAGAATATTTTCTTGTGGCCCTATTTTCAGAGTTTATGTCTCAAATTGATTAAAGAACGAGTGAAGTTCTGAATAAGGCAGAATATTGTCACCATTATTCTACCCATTAGAAATTATTTTTGAAATCACGACGGAGATATACTAATGTCAAGAGTCCTTGACATTTATAACAGATTTACGGCGGTAACAACAAACAAAATTGAAATAATAAATGCTCATATCAAATATTTTTGGAATGAACAAGTCCAAGATAAATATTGGGCAGGAATTGGAAACAGTATTCGAAAAGAAGGGGAAACTTACACAGATCATTTCACACATTGTGGCTCTCTAGCTGAACACTTAGAACCTCGAATCACAGTAAAGAAACTTATTAAAAAATTGGTAGACATTTTCCACCGAGAGTATTGGCTGTTCTTATTGGGGTAAATGACTCAGAACTTGTTCTTGACAGGTTAAAAAAAGTAGACTATCATTCGCAATAATTATTTTTTACTATTTCTCTCCGACGAAATTTTCATTGAGTAAACTACTGCAAAAAGCATTGCTACTTTCCAGCTCAATGGAAAAGTTGAGCCTTATGAATATTTGCGTAAATCTGCTTGTTAGTTTGTTTTGTATTTGCTGGTTTTCTTTTGGGCACAAAAATACATTATACCTTGAATTATTCATTATTTGAAACTTTCCAATTAACACTGACGTCAATTCAAACATTGATTTTTCATATGTACAATTGTGTACGACGAACGTCTTTATTTAGTGTGGCTCAGGCAGCTCAAGCTTCGAGTTTCGACAACTGTTATAAATAATAAAAAAATAACACAGTGTTTCCCATTTTTTTGCTAGCCTCACCCACCTTCAATAATAAAACCCTGAGATTCTTCGTTTTGTCTCATCTAGCTCATGATACAAAATTTTTTGGAAGTTCCACTCATATTTTTCAGAATTAGGTCAAAACATCACAATTGTCAAGTCAGTATACACAATTACCCAACTTTTTCTACCACAGTGAGATTCAATATAAACATATGATTCAATGGTTTATTCAAAAATTGCAGTGATTTGGAAATATATGATAGTTTTGAAAGGCAGAAAAGTTTTTTGGGAGGGTTGAGTATTTTGTAATTTTATCAGAAAAATTCATTTTCTCGTGGCGTATGCATCTCTCCTCTTGGGCTGATAACTAAATTATCAAAATTGAATACGAGGTTTCCAGTTCAAATATTCAAATTATTTTTTGTTCGGAAAGAATCAGAGATGAGCTCTCTTTTGAAGATGATCAACCGCCGCTGAATTATCAATAAAAGGTGAAACTTTTCACTTTTCCCAATCACCAGACGCGTTCCTGCAACAAAATTGGCATATTCAGGAGATGAAAACACTAATATTATTCTCACTTCCTGAGAAAAGAGTATTATACTTTGGGTGACAGGGAAAGTATTTGTTATGGAAGCTACATTTTTATCAGTCCTTGTACTCATAGCAAGGATCAGAAATTATATGAACGAATATTTTTGTAATTCAACAACAATTCTGTTTTCCTTTATCTGAGTGATGGAAATTAATGGAAAAGTATATAATAATGTATCGATACAGATATCCATTCATTCACAAAAAAGAAGTCCAAACACAAATTCAAAAAATGTTAGATCAAAAAATTATAAGGCCTAGTAGTTCACCTTGGTCGTCCCCAATTTGGATCGTCCCTAAGAAAATGGATGACAAAAATGTCGAGTTGTTGTAGATTACCGGAAGCTTAATGAGAAAACAATTGATGATAAGTATCCCTTGCCGAATATAACCGATTTACTAGATGAACTAGGTAGATGCCAATATTTTTCGACTTTAGATCTTGCCAGCGGATTCCACCAAATTGAAATGTGTGAGGAAGACATCGAAAAAACAGCATTCAATACCGAAAATGGGCATTACGAGTTCCTCAGGATGCCATTTGGTCTTAAGAATGCCCCCGCGACTTTTGAACGAGTGATAGAGAATATCCTTAGAGGTATTCAAAACGAAAAATGCTTAGTTTATTTAGATGACATAATCATCTTTTCCACATCTCTCCAAGAGCATATTGAAAGGCTAAGAGCAGTTTTTCAAAGACTCAGAGAGTCAAACTTCAAAATCCAACTCGATAAGTCAGGATTTTTACGAAAAGAAGTGGCTTATCTTGGGCATATTGTTACTCCGAACGGTGTCAAACCAAATCCGGATAAAATTAAATCAATAAAGAACTTTCCTATTCCAAAAACAACTAAACAAATTAAAGGATTTTTAGGACTGTTAGGATATTATAGACGATTCATTAATAACTTCACAAAATTAACGAAACCACTTACCAAATGCTTGAAGAAGGGTGCACAGATCATTTAACGAAACCACTTACCAAATGCTTGAAGAATGGTGCACAGATCATCCACGACGAAGAATTTCTATCGTGTTTCTACCAATTCTTCAGTGTCCAGATTTTACTAAACCGTTCAATTTAACAACGGACGCCTCAAACGTAGTTTTGGGTGCGGGCTTGAGCCAAGGACCTATTGGAAAAGACCTTCCAGTAGCGTACGCTTCAAGGACTCTAAACGACTCCGAATCAAATTACAGCACAATAGAAAAAGAACTGTTGGCTATTGTCTGGGCAACCAAATATTTTCGTCCCTACCTCTTTG